>NW_010729108.1:4708647-4755239 GCF_000365185.1 Nelumbo nucifera
TTTAGTTTTACCATCTCACCATCCTCCCACTTTCTTTTGTTGGACATTACCTCTTTCAGGAATTTGGCATACTTCGGCATCTGTGACAAAACATCAAGAAGAGGAATGTTAATATGAATCTTTTTGAAAACTTCTAAAAATTTTTCAAATTGCTTATCTAATTTAGCCTTCAAGACTCTTCTTGGGTAGGGAATAGGGAGCTTAATTCCATGTAAATTCAATTTAGGGGTGGTTCCCTCATTCTCCTTTTGCAGATCGGCCGATTCAACTTCCTTGTCGTCTTCTTGAGCTTTGCTGATTGTCTTCCCGCTTCTTAAGGCTATGGCGTTCACATGCTCTCTGGGATTCTTTTCTGTGTTGCTAGGTAGCCTTCCCTCTTTCCTTTCTAACAACATGCTTACAATCTGCCCCACTTGAACCTCTAAGTTTTTAATCGATGYTTCTTGCTCTTGGAACCTTGTTTCAGTGGCATTAATGAACTTAGAGATCATTTCCTCCAGATTGTTCTTTTTTTCTTGTGGGGGCGGCTGTGGTTGAAAACCCATGGGTGCCTTTTGCTGATTGTTACTCCATGAGAAGTTTGGGTGATTCCTCCACCCTGGGTTGCATGTATTGGAGTATGAGTTGAAGTTTGACCTGCCAGCATGAGAGATAAAATTAGCATTCTCATGGGAAATAAAATGACTGTTTAATTGACAATCATAATTAATATGTCCTATTTGACCACATAAATCGCATGAGATGCTAGATGGTGTATTAATGGCTGCAATACTAAAATTATCCAGTCTCTTATTCATATTAGCTATTTGCGCAGATAGGGCTGTAAAGGAATCGATGTGGTGTACTCCCCTTGGATTGGTCCGGTCATTGCTCCACTGGTAACTGTTTGATACCATCTCCTCCACTAGGTCATATGCTTCCTCTAGAGTTTTCCTCATGATCGTACCACCTGCAGCTGCATCAATAATGGATCGGTTAGAGGGGGTAATACCATTATAAAAAGTTTGAATTTTACGCCAAGTTGGTATCCCATGGTGAGGACACTTCCTAAGCATCTCCTTGAATCGTTCCCATGCTTCATACAAGGATTCCCTCTCAAATTGAGMAAAAGTAGTRATATCATTAATTAACTTTGTTGTTTTGGAGGGTGGGAAATATTTAGCCAAAAATTTCTGGGTTAGATCATTCCAAGTGGTGATACTTCCTGAAGGGAGTGAGTTAAGCCAATCTTTACCTCTATCACGCAATGAAAAAGAAATAATCTAAGCCTAATTGCATCATCACTAACTCCATTATGTTTAAATGTATCACATATTTCTAARAAKCTAAYGATGTGTGCATTAGGGTCATCACTTGGTAACCCACTAAACTGAATACTTGTTTGGATCATCTGAATTATTGCAGGCTTGATTTCAAAATTATTGGCATGAAYGGTGGGCTTGCAAATGCTGGATGTCGCCCCATCAATGTTTGGACAAGCATAGTCCAAGAGGGTGTGATTTCCTTCTACCATCTCTCCTTCAATCTCTATGGCTGGTTTGCAAATAACAACCTCCTCTCTTGCTTTTCCTTTGTTGGCCCTTTGCAACAAGCGAAGGGTCCTCTCAATTTCTGGATCGAATTTAGCTAGTCCTTCCTTTCAGCTGCGGATTGGGCCTTCCTACGAATTTTCCCCGATTTTGGGCCCGGATTTGATTTCGATGCAGGCCGAATCTGTGAAAGCCCAAAACATGAAAGTTGTGGATTTTTCTCTTATCTTTTTAGTGGATCTTGAATCAGCCCATTCGGAGTTCGGATACGCGAGTTCGGCCTAGATTACTGAACGATGTCGAAACTGTGAAAAATCATCCGATTTGTCTTTCTTTGCTCCTGATGACTTCTTTCATGCCCTGAACAGAAATATGAGTCCGATTAGATGCTAACTCGGTATAAAAAACATAATAATTGGGGATAAAAATATGATAACTTCTACTCTCATCACTAGTAAGTTTGCTTAAATCCAACACTAACTCATTTGCTTGACTTGCCACTAATATGCTACAAATTTATCCCTTGGTCATTACTCACAGGCTAAGTGTGAACCCGAACTATAAGTTAGTTGAGGAACTCTGCACTGGAGTGATGAGATGTGATCAGTGAATAAATGGATAAACTACTCAAAGCTAACTTCATCCAAGAGGTACATTACCCTAACTTGGATAGATAACATGGTTATGCTAAGAAAGACTAACAAGAAATAACATATCTACATTAAATTCATGGATTTAAATAAATCTTACCCTAAAGAAAGATTTCCCTTGCCCAATATTGATCAAAACAAGGCCAACCCTAAAGACAACTTTCTCAGCCTCGTGAATGCCTTCTCGAGTTATAATCGGATCATAATGCACTTAGATGATGAAGAAAATACCACTTTCATCTTGAAGATCGACTTATATTATCACAAAATCATGTCGTTTAAGTTAAGAATGTCAAGGCAACCTATTAGAGCCTGATCAATAAGGTTTTCAATGATCATATCAGTTGCAACGTTGAAGCGTATGTAGATGACATCATCATAAAGATGCTATAAGTCAACCAGCACATTGTTGACCTCAATGAGGTGTTCGATGTCTAACTCAAATATCAGATGACAATAAATCCAATAAATTTGCATTTGGCATGATCTCAAGAAAATTTCTTGACACAATGATACATTAAATAAAACCCCAAGAAGATTGGAGCCATCTTTGACATGAAACCTATGAGGTCGATCAAGGAGGTACAAAGACTCACAGTCCATGTAGAAGCTCTTAGCAAGTTCATGTCTTGATCAATGGCTCAATGACTACTTTTATTTTGGACGATTAAGAAATTAAAGGACTTCCAATAGATGAAAGAGTGCCAAAGGGCCTTCGACAAGGTAAAGATATACTTAACCTCCCTACAATTATTGTCCAAGTCAAAGCTAGGAGAATAACTATACTTATACCTCTCAATAGGAGATATGACAATCAATTCAGTTCAGGTCTGAGAAGAGGTAGGGGAGCAAAAACTAGTATATTATGCTAGTAAGGTCCTCCATGATGTTGAGATCAAATAGTCTAATGTGGAGAAGATAGCATTTGCATTAGTGACCTTGTCCTAGAAGTTGAGACCTATTTCTATAGCCATATTATAGTTGTCATCACCAACCAACCCCCAAGGAAAATCCTAAGACCTCTAGTCGGCTGATGAAATGGACCATTGAGCTTGGAGAATTTGACATCACATATAGACCGAGGCTAGCCACCAAAGCTCGAGCTCTTATAGACACTTTGGTCATGTTTACCTTTGGCAATAATAGCATGATGCAATTATAAGACATTCAACCAACATGCACCCTACATATAGATGGATCACTAATCTTAAGGGGTGTGGAGCAGGCCCCATCCTTTTTAGCCAAAACAAAACAAGAATAGAGTGTGCACTTTGGTTCAACTTCCTATGATCCAACAACAAAGCTAAATATGAGGCCCTATCCGAGCATTGACACATTTAAAATGTAGTATGTCCAACACAATTTGAATAGAGTTGGATTCATCCTATCATGGAGTACCTACACCACAACTGCCTGATTAAAAGTAAAGTTGAGGCTTGGTAAATGTTAATTGATGACAAGTTGTATAGGATGTCATTCACCATGCCATACCTGAGATGTTTGAGGCCCAATGAAGGAGACTATGTCCTTAAGGAAATGCATGAAAACCTCTATGTAAATAATTTAGGGGCAAGGCCTTGGCACAGAAGACTCTAAAACAACTAGTTTTACCCACTATGAAGGAAGAAGTAGTTCAGCTTAGCAAAAAATTTGACCGATGATAGAGATATTGCTACCACACCAGCATGCAACCTCCCTCACATCCATTAGCAACCCATAGCCTTTTGCATAGAATAGAATGGACATTCTTGGACCATTCCCCTAGGTCTTGGGTCAAAGAAAGTTCCTAATAGTGGCCACCAACTACTTTACGAAGTGGGTTAAAACCAAGCCTTTAATGCATATCATGACAAAAAGAAAAACATTCTGAGCTTTTTTAAAAAAAAACATATAAATCTATCGCTTTAGCCTACTTCATACTTCGATCATAGACACACGACATCCCTAAAAACCTAGATGACGCCTCAGCACGGAGTAAGCAGACCACCTTGGTAGAGCAGGTAGCAACACCTTTTCCAGGACTGACCTGTAGTACCTTAGCCCAACCGACCTAAAGTATCTCGGTGTAAGGAGCAACCTCCTCTGAGGAACGGTCGAGCTGACTTTGGTACAAGTAGTGACCTACGAGATGTGCTCACAAATTTACTCTTTGAGCCCATTATCAAGATCGAATTCTTCGGGAGTAACAGTGCTTGACCGTTAAGCCCGCCTACCCGCATCATCTGCCTCAGATTTGATCGAACGGACCTTAGCTCTCTATGTAGGTCAAGTAACTGATATAAAGATTCTCTCCGAACATAGCGAGAGTGGCTCTCCAGGAATCTCGGACCCATTACGAAGGGCCTCTAGCCCCTCACACCTATATAAAGGCATCACTTTCCTGAGAGAAGGTACACATGATTCAGCTCTCGTACACTTTGATCTAGCATTCTAATTCCTTTTAAAAATCCTAATTCGCTAACTTAAGCATCGGAGTGCCCACCCCAGGTAAAAGCAACCCGGGCACTCTAATACTATTTCCTTGCAAGTCTCTCTAGAGAACCACATACTTCGCCAATCAAACTAGCTTAGCATCTGAGCACCTCCTAGCTTGACCCCACTCAGCTCGGCATCTGAGTCACTTTCCAGTAGGAAATCCTCTACCTCGACATTCGAGTTATCAGCCAACAAGGAGTTGTCAAATCGTGCACTACCAATTCAATTGGCGCCGCTTGTGGGAACTGCTATGCAAAAGCTAAGTTCTCACCTTTCATCATTACCTCACTAGTACCAATGGCTTCTTCAAGCAACCAACATGCCAATAACAACAATGACAATCAGACCACAGGGGGGCAGGACCAACCTATAGCACTTCCAGAAGTCCCCTCAGTGACCATCAAACAATTCACCGTGCCCCTGACCCTACCAGGCATCCCACCTGTACCAAACCCGGCTTTTCCACTACCTCATGTGAACGCGCCTCTCCCTTTAGTTGAGACCCCTATGGCTCCTACTGGGATTGATGTGTGCCAATTCCATGAGTTGGTGCAGTATGTCCGGGGGATGAATCTACAGATGAGAACATGGGAAGATCAATTTATTGCCCTGGTAGGGATATAGCAGCAACCTCAACAACAACCACAGCAGCAGCAACAGTAGAATCAAAATGCTAGGTTGAACCCGAACCAAGTTCCTAACCAGAACCAGAACCAGGTCCCTGATCAAAACGTGAATTGAGCCCCAGTAGAAGAGCTGAGCCAAGCTACAACACCCATTGGGACCGAAGCCACCAACTCGACTAAAGGGTCCCGAAGGAGGCGCCACAGATGCACACATTGCGCTTCAAGAAAGAGTCAACTCGCCCCGTCTGTAAGTGAGGTGGAGAAGAAACACTAGAAGGAGGTCAGCCAGATTGGCAACTCACCGGCACAACAGGTATCTTGCACCTCACCGCTAGCTGCCAAGATCCTCACGGCCCCGCAGCCTAAAGACTTTAAGGCCCTGAGTTTGGAATCTTTTGATGGAACAACAGACCCCGTTGACCATCTCGACAGTTTCCAAGCCCAAATGCAATTGCATGGGGTAAATGACACAAGCCTGTGTATGGTCATCCCGATGACTTTCCAAGGCACAACTCGGATATGGTACTCAGGATTGGCCACATGTTCCATAAGAAGCAAGACCCAATTCGCTGACCTATTTACTACGCATTTCGCAACCAGCAGGAGGTGCCCAAAATCGGTGACCTGTTTGCTAAACATTGTTCATCTCACCGCAATGGTCAACGACGTCCAGCATCCAGACTTGCGCTAGGAAGCTGCCAAGTTCACGAAGGCTGAAGAGGCATTGGGATCTTGGTTAGAGTTGAACGACAAGCAAAAAAGAATTGAAGAAGAAGCGAGGAGCAGCAAGCAACGTCGTAAGAGTAAGTCGCCAAAGAGAAGTCGGTCACTCCGCAACAAGCGAAGCAGGTCACCAAGAACAAGGAGCAAGTCTCCCCACTGGAGTTCCATATCAGGTGGGCGATCCAAATCCCCACCAATTCAGAACAGGAATTACACTGCCCTCAATGCTAAGAGAGGAAATTTTAATGCAAATAAAGACATCCAAATACGTGAGATGGCCACCCAGGATGAGAGGCAACCCCGCTAACAGAAACCCTAATAAGTATTGTCATTTCCACTGCAATATAGGCCACAACACTAAGAACTATAGAAACCTAAAGCTAGGGGCAAAGTGACTAATTGACCTCACACTACCTTAGAAGGCTTAGCCGATCTAACCAAGCTTACCAAAGGCCAGATTACCTAGTTGAGCTAACCCAACTGAGCTCACCTAAGCCAATCAACTTGGTTGAACCAACCTGGACTAGTCAAACTGGCCTAATACCAACTCATGGCATGTGCATATGGGCAACCAAGGGAGCAACAAGTCACATGTGGCATTCCTCATTCAATGCCTAGGTAATGCCTAGCCACATGGTACCAGCTTAGGTGATGCAAGCAATAAATGTAATCTACATGGAAAATCATTACAAAAATGGCCATCTCACCTATAAATAGGCAAGGCAACAGAAGGCAACTATTTCATGCTTTCATAAACTCCTGTACACCCTCCTACCCTAACACATCTCATTTCATCTCACTTCACCTCATACCATGTCTCAGTGAGTTCTTCAATTCATCTTTACTTTTCACATTACTAACTTAACCATCAAAGTCCACACCATAGAATATTTACCACAAGGCCTCTAACACTCTTATAATCACAAATCACAAATTCTTTGCAACAGCCAAAGTACCAACCCAAGGTGACACCTCATCAATCATCTTTAGCCAATGTGACATCCTCTCAACTAGGGTCTACAGCAATAAAAGATAATAGTTGGATAATGATCATCAACCAAGTTATCAACTAAATTAATACCTAGGTTACTAAAAACGGAAGGACAATGGTTGTAGAACTTCTGTTTGACTAAAATGTTCCAATTTTTTAATTCAGTTCCTCTTTAATTTTAAGGCCAAATTGTAATTCAAATAACCATTTTCTCTTCATTCAAATCCCTCTCATTAAAAAAAAAAAAAGAAAAAAGAAAAGAAACTCGAGGAAACTTCGAAAGAGAGGCTCTCTCTAAACAAAGAGAGAAGAAACCTCTAGAAACTCCAAAGAGAGATGTGCACCAGTTCTAGGCCTCGTCCGTGTATGATATATCCAGCACACATGTAACTTTCATTGTTTTCATCTTCTTCCATCAATCCACTAGGGTGGCTCCCCCTGGGAGTCCCCCCCCCCCCCCATTTTCCTTTTCTTTCTTCCTCCTTTCTCTCTTTTTCTTGTTTTCTTCTCTGCTTCTCCCCTCTCCCCTCATTTCTCTCCCACTTAATACTTTCATTTTGTTGTTTTTATTCTTCATCCTTCTCCCATCCCCATCGTTTTTTACTCTCACTCGTTATTCTCCTTTATTTTGTTTTTCCTTTGTTTCTGTTGTGCAGGGATTTTGGTACAGGGGGCTAACTCTTCATGCATTTGGTGTTGGTGGGAGCCACAATCACTGCTTTGATTTGCCACCCATGTCTGTTCCCTGATTATTTTCCACCGTCGGTTGCAATTCTTAGTAGCGGTTGTCGTTTCTTCGTGGTGGTTGCGGTTTCTTGGTGCAGTTGCATTTGGTAGCGGCAGTAGTTATTTGGGGATTTGTCATTCTTTACGGTTTTCTCTAATTGTGCTACTTTGTTCTTTCCTTTGAAGGCCCCTCCTGTCTTTTTCCCTCAGTTTTGGTGGGTGGAGATTTTGGTGGATGGAGATGCTCTGGAATTATGCTTCGGTGACTCTCACCGTTTGTCAATTACAAGTCATTTATCTTCCCTTTTATCCACAAGTAATTATGTGTATTTTGTTATTTCTAAGAATTTATTTCACTTTCTTGTTTCATACTATTACCAACTCTTTGTATTCATGCAAGTTTCTTGATGGAATGTGATGCTGCGCGATCCGGGCATTCCTAACTGGCCAAAACTTGGCTCCTAACTAGCAATAGAGGGTACCTGAGGAAAAGGATGAGATGAAGAATCCCTGGGGATCTCGCCCAGCGGGAACACTCTTATGCTTAAGTTAGAGTTCAATAAGAAAATGGAGAGTATGGAAGAAGCTAGGAATGTAGAAAGCGCAGAGATTGAGATTACCCTGGCCCCTTGGGGGCTGTGGTCCTTTTATAACGGGCATCTACCAAATCAGGCGCAACCGCCACTACCAGATCGAGTGCAACCGTCACTGTCCTCCTATGACAGCCGTTGTTTCCGGGGCTGAGGTGGCAGGCACGGGCCGTCTCTACAGGATGCGTACCTATCGGGTATGAGGCACATTTTAGAGGTGGCAGGTACGGTGCCGCCTGCCAAGAGGCAGGGGTGCAGCCTCCAGGTTCGGCAGGTGTTGTCAGAGAGACATTTTCTGGACCTTCGAACTATCTTGAGCCGAGCCGCATTTTGCCGAGCTTCCTGTTGCCGAGGTACTGGTGATGGGCTGAGCTACTATCTACCTGAGGCGCATCCCCAATAGAGGAGACAAGGGCGTCGGCTCGTGGTGTCCCTACTTCGAGACACCCAAGTCGGATCAGGGTGTTCCCTTGGAAAAGGCTTAGAGCTCATCGGGAAGAGCTCGGGACCCAGGAGGAGCTCGGGCACTGAGAGAAGTTCGGGATCTCCCACACTTTATGGGAGTCAAGGTTGGTCGGGCGCTAGTCCCCGACAAGTCACTTAACCTGCCGAGCGGCCAATGTTAGACTCAACGGGTCCCTCCCGTCAAGTCACGGTTGTGCTGTTAGATTGAGTTGTTCGTCAAGCCAAATCACGCACACGTGTCCCTGTGCTACGAGGTTGGGCCAAATCACCCTCCATGAGAACTATGTTTTACTTCAAACAAAAATCCCTCTCATCAAGTTTCAAAAATATCAATACGCCTGATATGCCAGTAGAGGCATAGCAGGCAGTATCAATAGTTTTTTTTTCAAATGTAGTTCAAAGGGGGTGGTTTAAGGTTCATCCACCCCCCGAATTGGTCAAAACCCTAATACACCTTCTATAGGGGCATATTAGGAAGCTTATGATATGATACATATCAACTGATACAAGCCAATACGTATCAATATTTTGAATCTTAGTCACTTCCCTCTTATTAAATCTTATATTTAGGGTTATATTTAGGGTATTAACTCCATTCACTTATTGAATTCTACATTAATTAACCATTTTAAAGAAAAAAAGTATGACAAAGGGTCAGGTAGTCCAACAATCTGACCCAGCCTTCGGACGGGCTTGAACACACATTTGAGCCCACGGACTTGACCTCATGCCTAAAAGCCCAAGCCTGACTATATTAGGAGCCAAGCTCAGGATTTGTTAAAAAAGTCCAACCCAACCTATAAGTTAAATCAAAAAACCCTAATATCCTAACCCCTCTTCTCATTCATCTCTTTCTTGTCTAAGCCAATTAGTCGAACCTCTTAGTTTTCACAATGACTCACAACCTCACACCCTAAGGCAAACACTCGCTGATGCACAACTAGTAAACTCCAACAGACCAGCGTGAGTCTTCTCTCTCTTTCTCTCAAACACGAACTCAACATCAACAAACACAATCACCGACAATGCATCCTTTCTTTTGTTAGGTCGAACTTCGAACTCGAGCTTAGGCCTAACAAAATCCTATTTATGAAGAGTAAAAACAGGTCTAAAAAGAATAATTATTTTTATTGATAATATAAATAAAATTCAAATCTAAAACCAACCCAAATTGAATTATTTTCCTATTTGGTGATAAGCTAACAATTAAACCTTTAAAATTAAAAAAGTGAACCATTATAAGTTATAATTAAACAATAACAATAATGAAAAAAATATATGAAGATAGGCAACATTATAAAATACAAAAAATTGTAAAAAACATTTTAAACACATTTCTAATAATATATATTTATCATATATTAAACAAAAGCAAATATAATAAATAATAATAATTTGGGATAAGTTGACTACAATCCCAAACTATAGATAATATAAAAAATTTAAAAACACATTATATGTTATCACCATCGATTGCATGCAAAACACGTACATATTCAATTTATCACATAACATCTTAAAATCTTAAAAATCTGACACCCTGTTAAGCAAATGGGCAATAGCACTTGCACCGATGAGATGATGACCACTGCCGGTATTTAACCCATGCATCTACCTGGTCAATTTCTCACTTTAAATAGATCAAAACAACTAGTGGAACCCTGTTCTTTGGTCATACCGACCACCACCTCACAAATTGTAAATATTACTTCTCCCCATCATTATATAGCCAAAACTCTGAATGGATAGATGACTATCACATAAGGTGTCAATTGGACCGGATTTGATCAAATCGGGCATGAATACCCTGGAACATTTTTGGACCAGTCCAATTCAACGTATTCTTATCTTCTATCAGTGGATCCAATCCGCCCAAATTGATTTAGATTTGGACGGCCCAACCCAAAACCGGATCATTGACAGATTGAAGTCAAATGATGCCTTGGCCCAATAACAATGAAGCCCATCCGAAATCATTCACCGAATTAATTTTCCTCAAAAACAAGAACATTCTCGATCACACACACGCACACCCAAGTGAGACAGAGAGCGAAGAAAACCGCCACAACAAGACTTACCAAAGCGCGGAGAAAAGCTAAATATTTACATTCATTAACCCTAAATTTGCAAACTGAACCAACTCCTAAGCCCAGAAAGGAGATTTGGTTGATCGTTCCATGTATTTACAGGAACCAAATAAGAAAACAAGAAAAGAGGCATCATTTCTACCATGTTCAATCAGGCGGCGGCCTTCCTAGATTTCTTCGCAGCCGGGGACTTGATCGATTTGGGTTGCTTCGGCCTCGCCGGAGTTGCCTTCTTTGCCTTCTTTGCCTTCTTCACACCAACCTTCTTCGCGGGCTTGGCGGCCTTCTTTGGTGTAGTATCAGATTTTTTTACGGATTTTGCCTTCGGAGCGGCAGAAGCGGTTTTGGGCTTCTTGGATTTCTTCTCTGCAGCAACTTTAGAGCCCTTCACAACCTTTTCCTTTTTACCCGACTCAGATAACTTGAAAGAAGCTTTAATTTTGATCAGTTTGCCCTTAGCCACACAGTTTTTCAACTGGAGGGCCAATATTTTCCTGAAATTTGCTGGAAGAACAGCCTTGTGCTTTTCTTCCATATACTTGGCAATGGCGTAAGGGCTTGATCCGCTCTTCTCGTGCAGAGCCAACAACGCTTCCTTGATCATCTGCAGAACCACAATCCACCCATTTAGATTGAAAGATCCATTTAGAAATCCCAAAAGACGTACATAAATGAAGTAAAACCACACAAATTTTAAAAACAAAAAGAATGCAAATTAAAAGGAAAAGGGAAGAAAAAAAAACAAACAAGAGAGCTTCAAACCATTCAGTGCTTTTATGGAAAACCCAATTTAGTTTCAGAGATGCTAAAACAACGTCACAAAGGAAAAAGAAATTGAATGAGGGACGTTACCTGGAAGTAAGGAGGATGAGCCGGATGAGAAGCCTTGGACGCCTTCGCCTTCTTCTCCTTGGGAGCCTTCACCTTCTTCTCCTTCACAGGCTTCTCGGGCTGAGCAGGCTTCTCCGCCACTGGAGCCTCAGCCGGCGGTTGCTCCACCGCCACCGTCGTAGCCTCACCTTCACCGGCCGACGACATCACTAGAGAACAATAACCACGGATATGAACGCTGAAGATATGAAGGAATAATGCGAAAATATTTTACTCTGACGAAATTCAAAATCACGAGCAATCACAATTTATAGCAGACTCTGGTTCTGGTCTCGAAAACAAAGCTAAACTCTAATTGGCTGGTTTCAGGTCACACGGATCGCAATCTTTTCTAAGAACCGATCTTGACCGTCCATGTGGACATTTATCTAAACGTTATATTATTAGCTTTTAACTGCATAATAGATATCTGCATTGTCTTTCCCTTCTTATCCGAAGCAAACACAGAGATGACTTGACAAAGGGTTTCCATTTGTTCCTTCCTAGAATGTGTCATTCTGTGCTTCCTTCTCATCTTTTAGCCCAAATTTCTCAGTGTCTGGTTGGTTTCTCTCGATGTTGTTTTTACTGGATTAAAGAGGAGAAACCAAGGATTCTAATGAAACCTTAATGGGTTAAAATGGTTACCATTTGAGCATCATTTTGGGGCTTCAAATAAAACCAGATTGTTAACTAATTGTGGAGTCTAGGAAAGTAAGAGACGCCAGACGCCCATTGTCTTGTTTGTTTCTTCCTTGGTGGTTATACACTTATGGTATAGCCTATACAAGCATACTAACACAAGAAAACCAAACACAAAAAGAAACAGAAAAGAAGATACCGCACTTTCAGACTGTCATTCCAGGGACATTCTAAAGATAGAAGGGGCCAAACTAGAGTAGCACAACCAAAATATCTAGCAATTAAAAGTCTTAACAACATTTCTTGAATTAGAAAAGATAGAAATTGCAAACAAAATAAAAATTATGATATTGAAAAACAAAATCAGAAAATAAAAATTGTAGAAAAACATCAAAAATTATAGAAAAACTCAGAAATTGCAAATAAATAACAAAAAATACAGGAAATTTTATAGATTGTAGAAAATAGAAAAATGTAAAAAAAATAAATAAATTATAACAAAACACTAAAAATTAAAAAAGAAAAAACAAGAAAATTGAAAACTGAAAAAGACCATTTTTCCTCTAACTCACCATTCAAGGGTAATTTGGTCACGAAAATTGTTATTTATGCTAACATGGACACCTCTATTAAGAAGCATTAATGGTACACTAACCGAAGGTGAGTTTTGGAAAAAAAAAACTTACTGATATGATGAGTTTTAGACATTTTGAAAAGTTGTGAGGAGTTTAAGAGAAATTTTGAAAACTCATGGTGAGTTTTAGACAATTTCCCATAAATTAATAATTCAAATAACATAAAAGCACTTTTAAAATCTACCTAACAAAAATAGTGTCTTCATCTAGGTGATGGTAACAACTTACATCATTTTGGGTCAAATGGGTCGATCCATGTTGTCACGATTAAATAATAAAATGAAAAAATATATAAAATAAAAGAAATAGAAATTAAAAAATTGGGATCATTTTTAACATGCATATTAGACAAAAATAAGTATGATAAATAAGAAATGTTTTTATTAATGATGGAAATGGAATGTAAATTTAAAACCAATTAGAAATAAAAATATTTTCCTATTCTACTCATTAAATCCTATATTTAAGATATATTTTTCTCATCCTTAAATTCTTGTAATTAAATCCACAATATTAATTTTAGTAGTATACAAATAAATATTTTTGAAACAAAACTGATGTAGGGTGATTTGGCCCGACCTCGTAGCACAGGGACACGTCGACATGGCCTAGCTTAAGTGACAATTCAGCATGACAACCTGGCCACTACTCGGCACAACGAGCTCGCCGAGGCCCAGCCAAACGACTCAGCGGGTGTGACAGCTCGTCAAGAAGCAAGGCCCAGCTCGCCCCGAACCTAAGGGTGGAGCACCCCGAGCTCCCCATGCAAAGAGACCCGAGCTCCTCCTGAGACTCGAGCTCTCCCTTCCTAAGAAGGAAGCACCCCAACTTTTGGCTAAGTGTCCCGAGGGAGAAACACCTCGGGACAGTACCATCGAGACTCTTGTTCGTACTTGCTTAAGGCTCGCCTCCAGTGCGGGCACCTCGGTGTACCTCGGCACCTTGGTGCAAGGCAAACCTGCCCCAGGTGGTTCGGTGCACAGTAGCTCGGCAAACTGCAGGGAGATCTGCCTGACATCCATGCTGCTTGACATCCGTACTTGTCGAATCCGGAGGCAGTGATCGGATCCCTTGCCAGGCGGCGTTCTGCCTGCCGTCTCTGAAAGGCATGGCACGCCTGACGAGTTTGTACCCTGCAATAGCAGCATGTAGCAGCAGCCTGCACCTGCCACCCCTGCCCTAGCAATAACGGCTAGGGCAGTGGCGGTTACGCCTTATGTGATCGAGCTCCAGTATAAAAGGACCCTGACCCTCACGAAGCAAAGGATTTGAAGCTAGCACTCTCAACACTCTTAACTCTCTGTGTCTTCTTTAAATTTCCTCAGAGTTCTAACTTAGCCATCGGAGTGTTCCCGCCGGGAGAGCTCCCCGGGAACCCTTCACATTCCTCTTCCTCTCAGGTGTTGTCCGTCACAACTAGGAGCAAACTCTCAACCAGCTAGGAGTGCCCAGATTGTGTTGCATCATTTGGCGCCGTCTGTGGGAACACTTCAAAAGGCCTTCCTCTAACTTCTGTGAAACCTTCTCCTAAGAACTCATCAGCAACACCTATGACTTCCTCCAGCAACGCCGAACGCCGGAACACCCCTGAGGAACAACCCCAGTTACCCATCGTCTGCATTTGGCAATTCACTGTCCCCCTCTCTGTGGACGGGGTTCCAAGTCTGAACGTGCCTCAAACGGTAGCACTCGTGACTGATCCATTGCCTTCTGCAATCGGAACAACCTTCACTGAACCCACCATCCTCCCTCCGGTGGCCAGCCAAGGTCAGCTTGAGGATCTGATGCAATGCATGCGAGCCATGCAAGCTCAGATGCAATGGTTCTAGCAACTCCAGTTCTACCAGCAGCAAGTGTTGCACCAAGTTTCTCAACATCAGTATCAGCAACAATTTCCTTCACTCCCTCCTCGGCATCTAGTTGCGTAGCCGATCTGAAGCCCGCAAACACTCCACTCGTAGGATTCAGCGGTGAGGAGGTCAGGCCATTAGGGAGAGTCACTGTACCTGTGGAGGTCGGCACCTGGCCTAGTGTGGTAAGGATCAGCCATGAGTTCCTGGTGGTCGCGACCCCCTCCCTGTACAACGCAATAGTAGGTCGGCTCATCACCCACGCCTTACGAGCAGTAGTCTCCACCTACCATCTGGCGATGAAGTTCCACATAGACTTCGGAGTCGGAGTGACGCGAGGTGATCAGCTCGAGTCCCGCAAGTGCTACGTAGCCGCCCTCAATGGAAAGGCCAAGGTAGCAAATGACCTGCGAAGCAGTTTGCGGATCAAGTCGTGCCTATCGAAGAGACCATCCCCATCTCGGCTTCGGCAGAGGACCCAGCTCGGGTACTTCAGATCGGTGCTTCTGTTGAAAAACCCTTGCAATCTCAACTGGTAAGTTTCTTACTCGAAAATTTAGATGTTTTTGCATGGTCAGCGGCAGAAATGCCCGGCATAGACTCCAGCATTATAATTCATAGGCTCAACACTGATCCTGTAGTTAAGCTCGTTAGACAGAAGAAACGCAACCTAGCCCCAGAGCGATGGAGGGCAGTCGACGAGGAAGTCGAGAAGCTCCTTGTAGCCAATTTTATCATGGAGGTTCATTACCCGAGCTGGGTAGCCAACCCCGTTCTCGTAAAAAAGGCCAACGGTAAATGGCGCATGTGTGTCGACTACACCGACCTGAACCGAGCTTGCCCAAAGGACTGCTTCCCACTTCCCATGATCGACCATCTAGTGGACGCGACCTCGGGGCATGAGTTGCTGAGCTTCCTGGATGCCTATTCGGGCTACAATCAGATCAGGATGGGCCCAGATGATGAAGAGAAAACTGCTTTCATAACCGAGTTCGGCCTGTACTGTTACAAGGTCATGCCCTTTGGGTTGAAAAACGCTGGGACCACTTTTCAAAGACTTGTAAACAAACTGTTTGAGCCACTAATTGGCAAAAAAGTAGATTGTTATGTAGACGATATGGTCGTCAAAACCCAATTTTCACATGATTACATTCAGTTTTCGAAATTTTGCGTAGATTTAATATGAAGCTAAACCCCAACAATTGTGTCTTTGGTGTCACATCAGGTAAATTTCTAGGGTACATCGTTAACCGGTGAGGCATTGAGGCCAACCCGGACTAAATCAAAGCCATCCTAGAAATGAGACCACCCCGAAAATTAAAGGAGGTCCAGAAGCTGAACGGCCGGTTAGCCGCTCTGAGCCGCTTTATGTCCAAGTCAACAGATCGCTGCCTGCCTTTCTTTAAGGTCATAAAAAGCAAAAGGCTTTGAATGGACCAAAGAGTGCCAGCTCGCGTTCGACGAGCTCAAAAGGCACCTCGCTAGCATCCCAGTCTTAACCCGACCCGAAGTGGGTGATGTTTTAGAGCTATACCTCTCAGCAAGTGACGAGGTGGTCAGCTCGGTACTAATAAGAGAAGTAGATCGGGTCCAATGACCCGTCTATTATGTTAGTAAAGTGTCGTAGGGAGCAGAGACCAGGTACCCAGAGATAGAAAAGTTAGCATATGCACTGGTTATAGCAGCCCGAAAGCTCCGCCCGTACTTCCAAGCTCACACCATCGTTATCCTTACCAACAAACCTTTGAGGCAAGTTTTGCTCAAGCCCGAGGTCTCGGGAAGGTTGATAAAGTGGGCCATCGAGCTCAGCGAGTACGAACTCCAATATAAACCGCGAACTGCTATCAAGGCCCAAGCCTTAGCAGATTTTGTCATAGAATGCACCTTTAGCTCCGAAGTCCCCAGGCCGGTGGAACACGAGGCCCCCAATACGGGAGAGCTCGGGGTTCCCGGGCTGGTTGAACCTGAGCGCCGTGAAGTAGCAACCAGCGCAACATCTCTCCTAGTTAGGCCAAGTGCGAGCTGGGACGAGGAACCTTGGATCCTTCACGTTGATGGCTCGTCAAACCGGCACAGCAGCGGAGCTGGGATTGTTCTGTAAGGGCCAAGTGGTGTGAAACTGGAGTACGCACTACGCCTTGAGTTCGCGGCATCCAACAACGAAGCAGAGTATGAGATGCTACTAGCCAGGCTGGATTTGGCAAAGGAAGTGAAAGCCAAACACATTGTCGTCTGCAGCGATTCCCAGCTCGTGGTCAATCAGGTTATGGGTGAGTACGAAGCTCGTGAGCCAACCATGGTAGCATACTTGGTCAAAGTGAGAGGAGCTCTGCTCAACTTTCGGTCACACTTCATCCAACAAATCCCGAGGTCAGAGAACGCTGAGGCCGATGCCCTATCCCGGTTAGCCAGCACTGGTGATAACACCATGAGGACTGTGTATATAGAGAACTTGCCTCGGCCTAGCATTCTCAGGGGGGCAGAGGAGGTCGCTCCCGTTGTTCAAGCAGAGCCGAGTTGGATTGATCCGCTCACGAGCTTCATGCTACACAGGACCCTCCCGGCAGATCGTAATGCCGCCAGGAGAGTAGAGCGTCAGGCAGCCAAATACATCGTGATAGACGGACGACTATACCGAAGATCCTACACGCTCCCCTACCTGCGCTGCCTGCGACCCTCTGAAGCCGAGTTCATCCTCCACGACACTCATGAGGGCCTGTGCGATGGACACTTGGGGGGCAGAGCCCTCGCTCAGAAAGCACTACGATAGGGGTATTACTAGCCAACGATGAAGGCTGATGCGACTGAGCTCGTCAAAAAATGCGACACAAGTGTCAGAAGCACGCCAACATCCACCACCGACCTACCACCGACCTAAAGTACCTCACTAGCCCATGGCCATTCGCGCAAGGGGGGATTGACTTACTCGGGTCATTCCCACCAGCTACAGGACAAAGGAGGTTCCTGGTGGTGGCAGTCAACTATTTCACGAAGTGGGTCGAAGCTGAACCTCTCGCAACAATCACAACCCGGAATGTGCAGAACTTCTTTTGGAAGAACATAGTGTGTCATTTTGGGTTACCTCGGGTACTGATCTCCGACAATGGTAAGCAGTTCGAAGACATCAAATTCCAAAACTAGTGCCGAGACATGGGAATTCAGCAGAGCTTCACCTCGGTGGCACACCCTCAGGAAAATGGTCAGACGAAAGTCACAAACAAAGCTATTCTCCGCGGACTAAACGTGCTACTAGACCGAGCTAAGGGACTATGGGCAGACGAGCTGCCCAGCGTATTGTGTGCCTATCGCACCACAGGAGAAACTCCTTTTAACCTCACCTACGTCACCGAAGCAGTCATTCCAGCCGAGATCGAAGTCCCCTCGCTAAGAGTAGAAGCGAATGAAGACGAGCTATGCACCAATCTCGACTTGCTTGAAGAAGTACGAGACCTTGCATACATCAGGACCACGGCCTACCAGAAAAGGGTAGCTCGATACTATAACACCAGGGTCAAAAAGCGGACTCTCCGCGTTGGCGACCTGGTTCTCCGTAAGGTTATGGCACCTGAGCCCGGTGTTGGCAAGCTCGGTCCAAACTGGGAAGGACCCTACCGAGTAAAGCGAGTACTCAGGGAAGGAACATACGAGCTCGAAACCCTAAAAGGGGAACGAGTACCTCGGGCATGGAATATTGTCAACCTAAGGTAGTATTACCTATAAATAACTGAGTGAACCACAAGTCACTCTCAGGGCTTAAGGGCCAAAACGTCGAGCTGACAGAGACCTCGGCGCAATAAAACCCAGTCGCTCCTATGCCATGGGCGAACACTGAGAGCAGGCCACGGGCCTCTCGGGGCTCAAGGGCCAAAATGCCGAACTAACAGACTCCGACATAATAACCTAGCCACCCCTATGACGCGAACAAATTCTAAGGAGCTAAGGCACGGAGCTGACCAAGGAGCTCGGCACCACAATACATGATGCATCGAGGGCGCAAGCAGACTAGCGGATTCCGCGACGCTTATCTCACCTCGGCATACGACCAGAAGACAGTTCGGGCACATGCCTTACTATGCCTTATTGTCAATCACCTCGGTGTACACCAGAGGACAGTTCGGGTACATGCCTTACTATGCTTTACTGTTAGTCACTTCGGTGTACGCCAAAGGACAGTTCGGGCACATGCCTTACTATGCCCTACTATGTCAATCACCTCACATACTCAACCATGATAGCTCGGATAAAACAACACTTGGGAAAGAAAGATCAATTTCATTAACAAGTAAGTTTTGTACAATGAGCTTGCCAAAAAAAAAAAAACTGAGCTCGCAGGCTCGGAATACAAGGACAATCACTTCAGGGGCTCTTCGGTAAGCCTCCCCTAGGTGGTGATGGCACTTGTGTCAAGCTCAAGGTACGTGTGCCTTATCAACCACCTGCTGAGCTTGAACCCCTTGCGGTAAGCCTCCCCTAGGATGGCATCGAACTTATCAGACTGGATGTACTCCGCGATAGTCTTGACCTTCGTCTCCTTTATCGCTTGAGTGAAGATCTCGGTCTTCTCTTCGAGGTCCGCCTTGAGGAACTCCACCTCGTGCAGGAGGGTCTTCTTATTCTCCTTGAGGCCTTCCGCCTCTACCCTGAGGGTGTCCAGCTCGCCCCTCAGCACACCCTTCTCGTGTGCCAGTTCGGCTTTGAGGGCCTCCACCTCACCCCTCAGCATGTCCTTCTCGCGAGCTAGCACGTCCTTCTCGCATGCTAGCTCGTCCCTCTCCGCCGTCAGCACCGTAATAATGTCCCTCTGACCCATGGCGCTGCTCTCCAACTAGTGGATTTGCCCGCGAGCTGCCCGCAGATCGGTATGGGCAGCACGGGAAGACTCCTCGGTGGTCAGAGCCCGCTTCAGGTTCCTCTCGGACTAAAGAGCGAGGGCGTGCACGATGGAGTTCACCTGACAAAGGAAGTTAGTTAGTACCGGAGAAAAGTATATATATAAAAGGAAAGGAAAGGAAAAATAAGAGAACTTACCACCATAGCATGGGTGGCAGCCTGGGCTCCGAGCTGAGCAGGGTTGAGCATATTGGCCCAGGCCAAGATTTCCTCGTTGTAAACGACCCCTTTGCTTTTTCGAAGGCCGCACTAGGGGACCAAGATACTTCGGCCCTCATCCGGGTTCCCCGAGCTGGAGACCGCCGTCTCGACTGTACAAATTTGCTCGGCGGAGACTTTGGCTGCTACGTCGGAAGCCCCGGTGGCAACCTCTGGCTCAGCTGCCGCCCCCATAACGGGCTCAGCCGAAGTCTTGGGCTCCCTAGGCGGTATTTCCTCCTCCAAGTCAATAATCGGAGGAGCCCCAGGGAGCTCAGGCTTGGAGGTTGGAGCCGGCGGAAGCTTGGGCTCGGGAGTGGGGGCTGGAGGTGACTCGATACGGGCTCTCTTAGCAGCCCGCTTCTTCCTTCCCTTCATGTGCTTGAAGAGCCGATCTCCCTTAAGTTTGTCTGCCTCCATGGGACCTGCAACAGAGCTCGACATTAGTACTCAAGTAAAAGAAAGGAGCAGGCCAGACAACTAAGGTACTAACTACCTACCCGGACTCAAGCCGACCTAGATGAGCATATTCTCGGTGATGAAGTCCTTGAAACTACAACCGACCTCAGCCCACGATTGGAATGTCTCCCTGGTCTTCGTGTCGAGGATGATGCCGGGGTCTTGGATACCGCCCTCAAGTGAGTAGGGAAGGGCCACCCCGCAGGGTTCCGGACTACGAAGTAGTCCTGCTTCCAGGCCGGGATCTTGCTAGGAAGCTTATGCATCAACTTGAACCCCGGGCGAGGGGACGAGTAGTAAGCCCTTCTGTGCTCGGGGAGAACGCATGAAGCGCTCTTCTTGATGGTGAGGATAGAACAGAATATGTTCAAGTTAAGGGGGAGGACATACTCATAGCAGAGGGGGATGGTTCCGACCACGTTACGAACCGAGTTCGGGTGAAGCTGGTCTATCGTAACATTGAAGTGATTCAAGACCTCCACTATGAGTGGATGGAAGGGAAGGTGCAGCCCGGGTATGAGCTGCTCCCGAAAGATTACGACCTCGTCAGGGCCGTGCTCCCATGGGAAGTTACCCGCGGGAATACTATAGGTGTACTCCTTGGGCAGGTTGTACTGTTGAATGAGTTGATAGAGCCTCTCCAGGGTCATAGTGGAAGGCCCGAACCTGTCTGGCATTCGACCTCGGTGAGAGGTGGACGCCAAGTTACCCGAGGCCACCTGCGCCTCGGGGGACTGGACTCCGATAGGGTTACCCTGAGCCGAGGTACCCACCTCGGGCACCTCGGGCTCATCTAACTAGCTATCAAAGGAAGACATAACGAGATCGAAGAAGAGCTAGGGTGACTCATCGAAAAGAGATGGACCGAACTGGGAAGAACTGACCTGAGCTGAAGGCTTTAGACACGAGCTCAAAACTACAACTAAAGATTTGTGGCGAAGGAAAATGGCCAGGACCCTCGCTATTTATAGCCACTATACGCGGGCATCAACGGTTGAGATTGAAATGATCTGACTATCCTCATGAAAATCGGTTGCGCGACCTTCGAGGCAAAATCAGTTTAACGTGTTTTTTGACGTTCGCGGAGTCTATAACTCGCGTGACGTCCGCGCGTAGACCGTACGCGACCCGAGCTGCGCTTGGAAGAACCGAGTAGAAAACCGATCCAACCTATGAGCTGGCAGACAAGACAGTTTGGACTCCGAGCAAAATCCACCCGGCAGACTGCGGACTCCCCACGCTAGATCGACACCCCTAGCACGAGGAGTGGGGGGCAATTGATGTAGGGTGATTTGGCCCGATCTCGTAGCACATGGACACGTGGACATGACTTGGCTTAAGTGACAATTCAGCGTGACAGCCTGGCCACTACTCGGCGCAGCGAGCTCGCCAAGGCCCGGCCAAACGACTCGGCGGGTGTGACAGCTCGTCAAGAAGCAAGGCCCAACTCGCTTCGAACCTGAGGGTGGAGCACCCCGAGCTCCCCCATGCAAAGGGACCCGAGCTCTCCCTTCCTAAGAAGGAAGCACCCCAACTTTTGGCTAAGTGTCCCGGGGGAAAAACACCTCGAGACAGCACCATCGAGACTCCTGTTCATACTTGCTTAAGGCTCGCCTCTAGTGCGGGCACCTCGGTGCAAGGCAAACCTGCCCCAGGTGGTTCAGTGCACAGTAGTTCGGCAGACTGCAGGGAGATCTGCCTGACATCCGTACCTGCCGGATCTCGTGGCAGTGCTCGGATCCCTTGCCAGGCGGCGTTTTGCCTACCGTCTCTGATAGCAGCAGCCTGCACCTACCACCCCTGCCCTGGCAGTAACGGCTAGGGCAGTGGCGGTTACGCCTGATGTGACCGAGCTCCAGTATAAAAGGACCCCGACCCTCACGAAGCAAAGGTATTGAAGCTAGCACTCTCAGCACTCTTAATTCTTTGTGTCTTCTTTAAGTTTCCTCAGAGTTCTACCTTAGCCATCGGAGTGTTCCCCGGGAACCCTTCACCTTACTCTTCCTCTCAGGTGTCGTCCATCACAGCTAGGAGCAAACTCTCAGCCAGGTAGGAGTGCCCAGATTGTGCTGCATCAAAAACCATTTCCTTCTCACCTGGTGGTGGGCAAGCAATTCGACCCTTTGGGGTCAAATGGATTAATAAATAATATCATATTTAAATAATAAAAAATTAAAATAAATAACTATAAAATGTAAGAAGTATTTATATTAATGATAAAAATGGAATTCTAAATTTAAAATCTACTTAGAAATGAAATGATGTCATAATCAAATAAAAAAGTTAATAATAGAAAATACAAAGAATCACAAAAAAAGATAAAGAAATTTTGGGCATATATTTAGTGTTATATATTCTTAAAAAATAAAATATTGGGTACCTCACTAATATTGTGCATTCATTATATTGAAGAAAAATAAGTTTTATACATAAGAAATAATTTTATCAAATAATGGAAATGTAATACAAAATTAAATGTCAACCTAAAAATCAAACTATTTTTCTTTTAGATGGTGGGTTAGTGTATTGAGTCAAATGATACCACAAACAAACAAAAATTAAGTGCGATAAGTAAAAAATATTTTATATAATGTAAATGAAATATATAATTTAAAGGGAAAATTATAGTCAAAGTCAGTTGTACATTTAAAATTAGGTTACAAGTTGGTCTAGAAACCAACAAAACTTTGACAATTAGCTCTTTATTTCAAATTATAAAAAACCCCTGCCATGTCATTGAAGCTTATATGGTTGCTGACAACATGGGACTCTTAATCCATGCTGGACACAGCAAAAATCCTATATCGAAAATAGGTTTTTAGTTTCTCTCCCACTTCATCAGTCTCTTGATCTCCCTCCCTTCTCTCTCACTCTCATAGTCATCTCTTGATCTCTTGCTCCCTCTGTCTCTCCCACTCTTTTAGCTTTGGTCTATAACCAAATCAAGAGTGAAAACCAAAAACTATTTTTATTTATTTTCAAATATCACAGTCGTTGAGAAAATAAAGATGATTGTGAGAGTGAGAGAGTGTGAGGGGAGATTGAGAGAGAGAGAGAGAGAAAAAAACTAAAACCCCTTTTTTTCCAATCACCCAACATTAAAGGGCAATTTCTAATTTTAAATGTACAACTGGCTCCCACTATATTTTTCCCTAATTTAAAACTAATCCAAAAGTAATGCTATTTTCTTATCTAGATGGTGGGTCAATGATCCAACTTTTCAAGGAAACCCATGATGTCATAATTGAACAATAAATATTTAAAAAACGATAGAACACCAAAAATGAAAATGTACAAAATTTTGTTGAAAACATTTCTAATGTTATATATTCATCATATTAAATAAAATAATTGTTAAAATGAAATTTATTTTTATTTATGATAAAAATGAAATACAAAATTTAATAATAATAAAAAAATAATAAAAAAATAATAATAATAATAATAATAATAACAACAATTGTTATTTGTTACAAGCATTTAAGTTTATTTTTAATCATATTGTTACTTTTGTTAATTTTCAATTTCTATCTTAACTATGATATATCTAAAATTTAAATAATTAATATGAAGAAAAATTTCTCACAGACAACGTATATATATATAACAAAAAATATAATATATATTACATATTATATAATATTATTATTAGTAGCAAATAGTGAAACGAACCGTTGTAAATGTGGCTTCAGGCTTGGCACGTACTCTATACATCATGAACAAAATCTAAGTGGACAAGCAGGCAGTTAGGATTCAGTGCGCTTGGACTCAAAGGGATTTTCTCTTCGAGTCCACTAAAATTTTGACACATCACTTCATGCTTAACTGGCCATCACTTACAACCGATTGGAGCTTAAATAAAAATTGATAAAAGATATAAAAAAAAATCTACATTCTGCAACTTGCTAAAATGACTTGCAGAGCAGTCTCTGCGAAACCCTGTGACTCAAACCTTCTCCCCCCAACCAATAACGACAACAAGCCTTATCAATGGCGTTCAAACTGCAACAAAACAACAACTGTAGATTTTAGCGACGATAACAATGGTATTAACGAAAAGTTTCAAACATCAAAGTATTCAAAGGTGAATGAAACCCCAAAATATAGAAGGCAGAAACTGAGAACAAAAAAGCTAATGAACCTGCTGATTTGTGTCCAAGAATCATTTGTAAGACTGAAGATCCTAACTCTAACTCATTTTGGCAAATTGTCAACACTGATCAAGTTAATGAACTCATTGATTTTTGTCCGAAAATCCTTAATACCACTTTTCCTCATTAAAATATGAAACCCAAGAATCCTTTGAAAATAGAAATTTTTTAGAGCCTAAAACCCTGTGCGTGACTGCTTGAATATATTTTCTTGAAAAGATATCTTTAGAAAATTGGAGTTATTGTTTTTACTTTTAGAAGCTTAGTATGGAGGAAGAAGAAGATGTCTCGTGTCTTGCAAATCCAGAGCCAAAACCGGGTTTGTCTTCCCATTAATAGTTGGAGGAGCAAGGCTTGAGTTGCGTTTGGATTGAGAATGTAAGGATTTGTCTTACAAATCCAAAGCCACAACCGTAAGGAAGGTTTTGTCTTCCCGTTAATGGTTGGGGGAGAAGGGTTCGAGTACGAGAACATGAGGGTTTCGAACTTTCTATCAATATTTAGTTAAATTTTTTTGCAAAAATTTTATATTTATCAATTTTTATTTAAAAATATTTTTATCAATCATAACCCGCAGCAAAACTTCAACCGGTCGCCGGTGATGACCAATTTAGCACCGAAAGACGTGTCAAAATTTTAGTGGACTCGTAGAGAAAATCCCTTCGAGTCCAAACGCACTGAATCCGAACTGGCATGCGCTTTCTGGTGACGTGGCACTGTTCGAAGCTGGTCGTCTTTTTTCTATCAAAGTCAATGTGTGAGTCATCATCGTCATCATATCAGGCCTCTTTTGATCATTGCAATCTTCACGCACCCGTAAATTGATCATTGCATTTCACGACACTCTTCATCAAACCAGACGCTCTCTAGTGGTTCCCCGACGAAAATCCAACCATCCAAGACAGTCGAATCTTCTCGGAGCAGACACCACGGAGGGATACCATAGATGAAAAGTGTACGGTAGATCGGCATTTCGCTACATTTTAATGTGGTAGTTGGAGGAATACAGAATCTAGGCCCTAAGCTCCCAAAATTTTAAACGCCCATGGGGCTCGTGACGTTAAGGCTACTTTATTAGAAGAAAACGAGGGAAACATTAGCAGGAGTAAAAGACGACAATACAGTAGAATAATAGAAAGAGACACATATAAATAGCTTCCCCTCTTGAACTGTTTATTGGACTAGCGAGGATTCGATTGAAAAATCTTTGCAATTTTCTTCATCGCCTTCCATCGTCTGCAGTAAGTTTCTGTTTCTCTGCATATCTTCCCTGTTAATGTTCCTTAAAGCGGATTCTTCGTCTTTTTTTTTTTCTGTTGTTTTTCGTTTACTGAAAAACCCTAGCATCGGCAGGCGTTTCTCTAATTGATTTCTAGGCTTCCAGTCAACCATTTCTTTGTTATCTCTGTTGTCTGGATCGGATTGCTTTTAATATTTGATTGAGTAGAGTTCGTTTGCCTTGAGCTCGATCTTTTTCACTTCCATATCTCCTCCCTTGAATTTTTGATTTTTTTGTAGGTTTCGTTTTTTTTTTCTGTTTTTTTTTTTGTTTTTGTCATTATCGAGAAATTTCCTTTTTGGAGCAATTCATTCCATGTTCGTATAATTTGATCTATATTGTTATACGACATTACAAGCTCTGATGTCTGATTGGTGTTTCTGAAATATGAGTTTTGTCCAGGAATTTAAATATGTCCGTGAACCCTAATTCTTGAGTTTTGGTATAGCGATCACTAGACTTTCATTCCAAGCATCCGGGAAGCATGCCTTCGAAGTTCAGTCATTGCTATAGCAGATGCCCCCGTGATTCCGGTTTCTCTGTACTTCTCTCAATTTGTTTTTTCACAACATAGTAGACAAAATGCCTATAGCTCATTGAAAGATGCCCAATCCCGCGGGAGAAAATTCTCTCTGTCTAGACCTGTTTTGTTGCAACTGAGAACAACTTTTCTCGTTGGCATCCTGGAGAAAAAGCTTCTATATCATTATGTCCTTTATTGTGTTAAAGTTTCTTGTTCTTGTTCTTCTTCGGTGTTGATTCTCCTCATCCTACTGATCTTTCACCAAAGTAAACTGCATGAGAATAGGGCCGCATTTCAGGTCTGCTGAGAGGCATTAATCTACGCCTTTCAATGTGAATGATGTCAATATACAATTATGTCATATATCTGAATTTCTTAAAGTTATCTGATGGGCACCCCCAAACATTTCTCTTTTCTTGTGTCTTCACCTCTGTTTCCAGAAAAGGAATCAATTCAATAGGCTACTATATAAGAATGTATCTGGTATGGAACATACTGGCTAGAGTGCTAGACTGGCTTTTGCCATTTTGTGCCAGTAGGGATCACTGATCACTGAAGGATCGACTGCAAGTTGGCAACTAAATATTTTAAAATGGGGACTTCTGCCTGTAGTTTATGGTTTGAACTTAGAACCTTCAAAAGGAAGTGATGGTGCCATTTACTACTGCAACAAGAGGTCATTTTCTGCATTATATTATGCAACTTTAATTTAGTTTAGTTGATTTGAAACTAATACATTGTTTTAAGGAAAACTTAAGTTCAAGAATACCAGTACTTACAAAATGAAAAAGAAGTAAAGAAAGAGTATCAATACATAGACCTGAGATGATAAAGCATCAGTAGCAACTTGGGGAACATTCTTTGTTGCTCTTCGCCTCTTCCTTCATAAGTCATATGGTCTACTTGACTGGTTTCCCATATGCTTCTTCAGGATGTTATGTCATTTCTGTTTTCCATGTCCTTATTGAAAAAATAGCCTGTTTTCCATGCACAATATATTTTTTGATTGATAATTGATTATGAAGCTGTCTTAGAGATTTCAGGAAGGGTTATTTGGGTGAGAAAGGCTTGAAATCTAAAGGTGCAAATTAGACCAATTTTCATCAGAACAAGATATTGAAAATTAGAATTATTTGCTATTCTATGTAGTGCCATCCTTGATCCTTCTTTTTTCTATTTCTTCTGGAGGACATCTTGAACGTTTCAGAGATTTTTTTTGGATAAATAACATTTCAGAGAATGTTAAGGAATAAAGAAAGACTAACCATGTTAGCATATTGACAATGGATGAAAAATATAGCATCCTCTAAGTTAGAAAGTTAGAAGTGTTTTAGAAGTCTGTTATTTCATGTTACTTGACTGGATTTCGCAACCATCTTCTGATTTTTAGGAATTTCATTGAAAAAAGAAAATGAAAATTCTGGTGCATGGATAGTAGAAAAGTACTTCATTACTCAAAGTGATCATGGTCAGCCACTAGCGCTGTTGGTACTTCTTTCCATTTTCTGGTTAGAAGTCTTCTCTTTTCATTATAACTTTTTGTCTTGTTACTGATAAAAAAGCTAGTTGAAATGTGGGAGACAAATGATTATATAATGATTGGTTTCCTTATTGTGTTTGAAAACAAAGTAATGGATATCTTGCCTACAGAAGATTGACCTTTATATTACCAATTCAATATAAAGGGTTGGGATGAAGGTTTTTCATTGGGTCAATTGTGGTGGTGCTTCCAGAAATGCCATATTGGACTGAGTTGTGTATGGAGACAATTAATTGCTATATAGGCAGTGAGCATCAAAGGGACTCTTCGACATAGTGTTTTAAAAACTGACCTGGAGGTCGGCCTAGTTTCCTGTCCAGGTGATGGGTCACTGGCTTGAGCGTCTGGGCTGAACAGATCAATCCATTAAAAACAACAATAGCCCTTAGATCAGAATATCATGTTAGTTAGGTTTCATTTGTTTATTATCTTTAGACAGAGAAAGAAAGGTTGAGGAAGAACAAGAATACCATTACAGCTGTGACCTCTCTCTCTCTCCATCATTGGTCGGGATAGTTGGGTCCCATGCTGCCCACTCTCTTTCCTCCATCTCCTTCTCTCATCCAAAGGAAGTAATTAAGATGGGATAGTTTTTTTTTAAGTATTGATATTCAACAAATCCAAATTTAATATATTATAATTTATAAATCTTAAATATAAAAATAAATTACTGAATTGATTTGAAAGTGGTTAACCCATGGCCTGTTGTCTAGGTTGATGGTTCAATAACCTGGGTCACTAGGTCTTTGACTTGGTGAGGGTTAATCCGAACTGGCATTATGACTGGGTGATGGGTTTGAATAGTTTGAATGGCCAGGTCCATGCAAGTTGAAAACACTTCTTGGATCTTTACACACTTGAGGGGAACTGCTTGCATCAGGATATTGCTATAAGGATGTCATAATTGAGTGAACAGAATAAGTGAAGTTTGTTACCTGCGTGGATTATAAATCAGAATGTAGAATGAAGCTCTTCCAAAAATGTTTCTATGTGGTTTTATCTTCTTGGAGTTTTTTGTGTCAGTTACATGCAACGATGTAGATAAATTACCTGCGGAGCAATAGGAAGTTGAGAACTCATAGATATCTATTCTCTTGACTTGTAAAAAGATAAACTTCTGTTTCCTATCAATCTTTTGAGATTATCCATAATGCTTCCTCTCCATCCCATGCTTGGTATTTGTGCGTTAAATGTTTATGCATTAGTTCTTCTTCATTCTCTGAGTCTGAGCTTCATGAAGCTTTTAAATAATGACTTACAATATGTCCAACAAAGACCAATTTCTCTGGTGATTCTTTTCTAGGAATGTAATATTGTACAATTCCATAGTGCAAACTATGCCAATAAGGACACCGAATTTTATATATTAGTGGTAATGATAATATTGATTTACATGATAAAGTATTAAAAAGATTTCAGAATTTATAACTTAAAGTAATTAGTAGCAAGTGTTTCTGATGAGAGTATAGATGCTTAGAGCACAACTGTTGAAGATTTTAGTTCATTCTTACTTTTTAAGCCACAATATGATGGTGGGTAACACATAGCATAGGACATGAATGGAAGCAAAAAAGTGGATGGTCTATGATAAGATACAAAGAGTGGAATCTGTACATTTGTTAATCAAAATTGTCACTTTTCTGAGGGGCGAAATTTGATGTGCCTAGAAGTATCTAAACATGTTAATATTGGTGATTTTTAGAAGACTATTTACTTATATAACAAGTGCAAATTCATGCAATTTGGCTGTGGTTTGTATAAGTATGGTCAAGATGCAAGTCTGGCGCGAATTAATGTAGGGGCTTCAAGATCATTCACACTAAAAAAACTAGTTCTAAAAATTATTTGTTTTTGTACTTGAGAACTGTACTTAGGTACTTTTAGATTAGATTTCCCTTGGAGTTTGAATTCTTAAAGATATATGCGTATAAATATATTTTTCAGTTGTCAAAATAGGAGTTGTTCAGGAATTGGGAAGCGAATAGTTGTATTTAATTCTAGGTTTGAGTTTCTGGGTGTTCAAAGAATGCTTGGTATCTTACTAGTGGTGGGTAAATGGTAAATATGTCAGCACATGAAACAAGTTGGTTTTTGAAAATTGAATAAAGCTTTAGCTTGTGTTAGTTTCCTTTGGTTGTGATTCTAAAGAATTCTATTCTTTGGTGTTGCTCCATTCAAGACCTCATACTGAGTTTAGTGTGACTTCATATTTGGCTCAGGAAGAGAAGTATGACTTTGACTTAGGAAGACACTGACAGTCTGACTCCTCTAATTTTCCATCTCTTGTTTATTGTTTTGAGTTCGTAATTTTTCTCAATTGTTTACATTTGCATTTCAGTTCTGACCAGTTTTTTCTTCATGAACTTGTTAAAATCTATTCACCATACTTGTGATACTTCATCAGCCTAAAGTCTGTGTTTGTTTGAGGGAACAGCTACTGTGAGATAAAGGAATAATTGCAGGAAGATTCAAATAGCAATTAGAGAAGAATGAGATGAGTTACACTGTTATCGAAAAATAATCAGAGATTATATCATAGAATTGTTGCGGCAATTAAGAAGAGAAAAGCAATAGAGTTTAAGTGAGACTAGAAGAAGAGAAAAAAACACAGGGAAGAGGGTAGAGGTAACTGGATGGCACAAGCTCCCATACAATTAATAGAAACATAATTTTTGGTCATCAAATTAGCTCTAAATTTTCTACCTACAATGTCTCGAGCTTGGATCTCCCATTTCATACTCAAAATTAGACTAAGAAGCTAACCAGAAATGATTTTTAATGCAGTAGAAGATGGGTAAACCCATATACCCATTAGGACATTCCAATATGGATTTGGACTCCCAAAACAACTTCAGCTGCTGACTAATAATCCTACTAAATCTATACAGAGTAAAAAAGCATCTCCATGATAAACCTCAGTTGTGGTGCTAAAAGGCTCATTAGAGATCCATTGGATTCAAGACCAAAAATCGCTTTTAACTAATACTAAATAGTTTGGGTTCAAGAGGGAATTTCCATAATCACTACTTTTCAAGGGTTTTTTTTTTTTATGAATTACTTTTCAAGGGGTTATTCACAACCTTAGACAAAATTTAATGCTTATTATCATTCTCCCTCTATTTAAAAGATGCATTTTTTTTCTGTTTATTAAGATGATTGCTTTTCCTTTTATTTATCTCCAGTGCAGTTGCATAAATGGGATATAGATAACCTGAAGGCATATTTTATCACATGATGGATTGGTGTGGTATCATAGTTCTGGTAATAATTGCATTCTGAATTGAATATGTTTTGCTGCCAAACAAATTCTTACTAGTTTGATAACCGCTGGTTAATTCCTGCATATTAATCAAGAAGGGGTCTAGAGTGGCCATTTGGGTTTAAGTTGCAACTGAGATGGATTCCAAGGACCACAATGAGATTGTGGATGGTCTGGCTAGGTCAGGGGTTAACAGTGTAAACGCACAGTGGGCTAGCATGACCATAGATAATTGTGTATTCTGTAATCTTTGTGCTGCGTTGGTTGGACTGTCATTCTTTTGTTTTGGTGCCCCTCCATGTTTTTTATGTAATATTTTTCCCTGTTTAATCTTTATTAATAAAATTTTGTTATAGATAAAAAAATATTTGAGGATTTCTACTTTTTGGCAGCTTGGAATTCTTAATAAGAAGGGGCCAACTGTCTCAGTTCGTCAGAATGAGAATTTTTGGTGCTCGTGTTATGCCATTTTCCCCTTTTTATTTCTTTTAGCTTCCGGCCTAGTATGTCTGTCTATTGGATACAAGTATACAACGGTTAACTGAATAGTGATGTCTCTGAGACCCATTGTTCATCTAATTCTTCTTGTTTTAGAGTTGCTTATGTCTCTTCTACATTTCTGCATTGTAGGTTTGAGGACGGCTTCATAGCTTTGGAACCTACATCTGGGCAAAGTACGTGTTGATTGTGTTCAAGTTCTGTTCTTGTAATTATACTGTTTCCTGAAAAAAAAAGTTCTCCTGATTTAAATTAGCTTTACTCAGAAAATGAAATTTCATTGCCCTATGTTAATTTTAGATGGTGGGCTTCCAGATTGGAGATCTGTCTTTTTGAATATACTCGATGTTAATCCTAGGGCAGACACCAGAAATTAGTCACTGTCATTACTCCTGAAAGTGGATGCAACATGGACGATGGTAGCCAACGTGAAAATGGGAGACACAAAGATCAGTACAAGACAGTTCACAGTCAGGTATCAAGCTATGAAAAATCTATGTAGATGACGTTTAATCTATGGTTAAGTTGGATTCTTATTATAGTTCTTAATTTGGGGCCAATTTGAAAAAAAAACATTGCACCGGAAGTTTCTAAGCCATCTATATCTATATTTGTAGAGGAAAGGGGAGGTCAAGAGTCGTCCACCTCAATGCTCTCATGGTTCTTATATCCTTCCATTTCTCACACATGTGGTTTTTTATTTTTAAATTAAATTATTAAAAATATAAGAAGTTAAAATAAAATTCTTTTAGGTTTTAATTATCTCTAATAAAACCCATCATTAGCTTCCTCGATAAGATCATTCTTAAATAGTGTTTGGAACATCTCCTTTAACCCATTAGATTCCTCCTTTCCTCTTTAAGTCTCTCATCCCTTTTTGGCTTTGTCTAATAAAGTAGAGGCATATAAGTTAGATGGATCGGATTAGGTTAACGACCAATCCAAGACTAACCCTAACCCTAAATATGAAACCTAGACTGGAGCCAAAACCCAAAATTGCCAACCCAAACCTAACCGAATTTCAATTGAACCTCATGCAATCCATGGGCTTACTTGCTAGTTTCTTACCATATGCAACTGTTGATAATCTTTCCTGTTATGTGATTATTACAGTGGATGATTCCCCAACATCAGATGAAGCAGGTGATGGCCCTCATGGCTGAGAGGGATGCTGCAATTCAAGAAAGGAATGTGGCCCTAGCAGAGAAAAAGGCAGCATTGGCAGAACGAGACATGGCATTCCTACAGCGAGATGCCGCCATTGCTGAGCGGAACAATGCCTTAATGGAAAGGGACAATGCCATTGCAGCCCTAGAGTACCGGGAAAATGCCTTGAGTGGTAGTGGTGTACCAACATGCCCACCTGGATGTGGAGTCCCGCGTGGGACAAAGCATGTACACCATCTAACCCATTTGACAGAAGCTCCTTACCATGCGAGGGATATGCACATAACTGAAGCCTACCCTTTATCATCAGCTCCTGCTGAGGCTCACAAGCCTCGGAGAGCTAAGCGAACCAAGAAAGAGAGCAAGGCAGTGCCACTTAAGAGGTCCCAACAACCCTCAAGCAAGGGTAAGAAAGGGGGAGAGGACTTGAACAAACTGGTTACTGTGGCCAAGTTACATGACTGGAGGAGTGGACAGGACGCAAATGGAAGTGGTGAAGACTTGAAAAAGCAGCTGGCAGTGTCAAAGCCCGACTGGAAGGGCCAAGACCTGGGCTTGAACCAGGTAAACTTTGATGAATCAACCATGCCGGTCCCAGTTTGTTCATGTACGGGGGTCCTCCAGCAGTGCTATAAGTGGGGGAATGGGGGATGGCAGTCTGCCTGCTGCACCACCACCTTGTCATCGTATCCACTGCCTGTGATGCCAAACAAGCGTCATGCCCGCATTGGTGGTAGAAAGATGAGTGGTAGTGCATTTACTAAATTGCTTAGCCGGCTGGCTGCACAAGGCCATGATCTTTCTACCCCAGTTGATCTCAAGGACCACTGGGCCAAACATGGGACAAATCGGTACGTAACCATCAAATAGTTGGCAAACAGATTAAGCCTTTTTTTTTGACCGGGGAAAATGAAAATATGGAGCATATACAAGAGCTTAATTATTTATAATATCCATAGATCAAACTAGGGTAGATGAATCTGGCGGACATTCTCTTCCTTGGCACACACTCTCTCCCCCCTCTCTCTGTTTGTGTGTGCGCGTTTCAATTTCAAGTTGGGAAAACATGGTCGTTCAAAAGTAGCCAGTAGCCTGCCTTGTTCTACTTGTTCTTAAAAACGCATCAGAACCCGGGGAAGAAGATGCACATGTGAATGAAAAGGACGAGTGAATATGTACATATATAATAGTTCTTTTTAGCTTTTACGAACTCACAGTTGCCTTTTTCCCTTTTGAGTTCCTAAAGTGAGTGAACATTTGGGTTGCCAGATACTGCGCAATGTGGTATCCGATATTCCGATTGTTCAAATTTTAATTTGATGGAAACACTTAAAAGTGCATATACTTGTGTTCTTTTTGGTCATAAATTTTATTAAATTAAACAATTGGCTAGTTTTATTCATGAGAAATTTTTCGGATAAGTATGGACAGGCTCAATGCAGATTTCTGAATTTCACTGCAGGTCTAGAAACATTCAAAATGTCAAAAACCCCTACTTTATACACCAATGCTCGCCCGTGAATTGGCATCAATTTCAAGTTGGCATCCACCTCAATTATACTTTGGGCCTAAAATTTCTTATCATAGTCGTTCTCTCTAAATTTTTTCTCAATTGGGAAAGTTATTTAAAGATTAATTAACTTTTGCTCTCTTTACCAAAAAATGAACATGCCATAAAGAAATTTGTCACAAAACCATATCAAACCCAGGCAACAATGATTGCATTGCAAGGAGCTATTTTGTTTCAAGGCTCGGAGGAGGCGGTTTCTTCCTTGGATGTTTATAAAAAGTTGAGAAAGTTAACCAAAAAATATTTATGCAAAAAGTCACTTCTGTATTTTAGAAAACTATGATAAATTTCAATTTGGCAGAACTAGACTGTAGAAAATATTTTCAAGTAAAAGAAGAAAAAAAGTCACTATAACACAAAAATGAAAAATCTAATTAATCAAGATAAGCTATTCGGAGCAAGAGTCCATGCTGGGCAAGTCTGCATCAGGATTCTCACGGAGCCTTTGAATATGTGCTCTTAACCTATCAATTCGACACTTGAAAGTCTGAACAATCTTATCAAGTCGCTGACAAAGCCATCCGGAGTGCGCTCGTCATAATTATCAAGAGCTTGCATCCTAGGCTGCAAGCTCTTCCGACTCCCTTAGCGATGATTCAGAGCTCAAAAAGAAAAAAAAAAAAAAATTCTCCTACAAACATTTACAGTAACTACAGCCTCGAAGCCATAATCGTGGTGTTGGGGAATTCACACGAATGGTCTAGACGAGCAATCATACTATTTAAAACACGTTTGTAAGGGATGGTATAAATGATGCAAGGTTAGGGGTCCATTCAACAATGTCAAACTGACCAAACTGATCAACTTGGCCTGACTCAACCTGATTTGGCCAGTTTTAACACTGGTCGGTTTCAGGGTTGTAAAGATGGGTAAGCCGATAATTCGGGGTTGTAAAGATGGGTAAACCGATAATTCGGGGTTGGAAAGATGGGTAAACTAAACCGAACCGAGTTATTTAACTAGATTATCTCCATCCTACTTCTTTCTAGTTACTAACTTTTAGCATTAATTTTTTAGTTACTTCTTTCTAGTTATTTATTAACTTAGTTATCTATTCTTTCTAATTTTTATGATTGGCATTAATGGCAAGCATTGCAAGGCAAGCAAAATCCCTAGTCCTTACACTTTTAGAAAGATTGGCTTCTTGCATTTTTGGAAAGATTAAAAGAGAGGTTCTCTACTCTCTAAACATTGCAAGTCCTAGTCTTTTTCCAAATTTCATTATTCTTTAACTCTTTCTTTCTTGGTTCGCCTCCTCACGGCTCAAGCATTCTCAAGATTTTCAAATTTCAACATCACTCATTCACTTGGCTCTCCCATCTTCTCAAATCTCAACTCTCAAGTTTCAATTTCTCAAGACTCAAGCATCACATTCGCAAGTTAGTATTTTTTTATTTAATATTTTTAAAATTTAACGCATGTTAAAAGTTGATATATTTTATTTGTGTTTTGTTTAAGCTTTGAAAAGAAAATCAGGTTATTTATGATATATTTGCACAAAAAAACTTTAGTTTTATATGAAAAACCTAATCTATTTAAATATATATTTTGGTTTTAATTTAAATATATATTTTATATTTAAAACTGTCAAATATAAATATTTCAATTTTGCATAAAAACCAAAATATCTGAAAAAATATATCTAAAAAATATATATTCTGATATATTTGTATATATATTTTGGTTTCAAATAATGCCCATACATTATCAAGGATAATCAAATCCGAAGTCTAGTTGGGTATCAAACTTTTGGAGTCCAATGATGACTTTAGCGGATAGGGCCCAAGCTAAACAACCCTTAATAAGCTCAACTTGGAAGTTATATGCATATATGGTAAATTACACTACATTAGAATTAAATAAAAATTTTAATTTATAAAAAATCATAGTTTTATAATTAACACGGGCCTCTTTATCAACATAAAATGTGCAAGCCCGAGCCCGAGCCCGAGCCCAACCCAACCATCGAGCCTAGATCTTGAGCCCAAGCCTAGCCCTTATATAAAGCCTTAAGCTCAAGCCTGAGACTGAAGCCCGATCTGTACACAAAATTATTAAAAAAATACCCAAACAAGAAATTATTGAAAATTAGCTGTTTTTTTATAACTATGGTATTTATTTAGTTATTTAATTTATTTTTACTGAAAGCAAATGCAAATTAATTTTATAGTAACTAATATGCAAAAATAAATGATGAAAATACTGAAAATTATTGAAAAATACTCATATGAAAAAATTATTGAATAAAAATGAAAAAACACCAAAAATTAATTAAAAATATAAAAAATCTGAAAAACCTAAAGCTTAATTAAAATACTAAAAATAATTTAATATTTTAAATTAATTGTATTATATTGCAAAAAATACTGAATAATAATGAAAAAATAATGTAATTAACAATATTTATTTTTAAACTGTAATTAACAGTAATTATAAAGATATAAATAGGAGAAAATTACATTTAATTAGTTTTAGACAAGAAATTAGCAATATTTCTAAAAATATGATAATTTCTAGAAATTACTATATTTTAAATAAATACAGTAATTTAATAATTGAAATATTTAAATAGCTAACAATATTTTAATAATTAATAATAAAAAGTAACAAATTGTTTATAAATTAACCTAACCCGATTAGATCTATAAATTTGCAGGCTCAAGAAACTATTTTCTTTTGAGTTATGTCTGTTTGAGATATGCACCATGCCCACACATTATCAGGGATAATCATATCCAAAGTCTAATTGGGTATCAAACTTTTGGAGTCCAATGATGGCTTTAGTGGATAGTGTCCAAGCTAAACAACTCCTAATAAGCTGAACTTGGAAGTTATATGCATATATGGTAAATATTATTATATAATATTTAAATAACAATTTTTATATTAATATATATATATATATATAGAAATGTTATACATTTTTTATACTAGACTAGAATTAAATAAAAATTTTAATTTGTAAAAAAATCATAGTTTTATAATTAACACGAGCATCTTTATCAACAGAAAATGTACAAGACCGAGCCCTAGCCCGAAGCCCGTTCTATACACAAAATGTCTTATTTTTAGTATACTTTTATAAACTAATATTATATTAATTTAGTAATAATTTAATAAATTAATAAACTAATTTATATTTCCTAATAGTAAACTAATATTTTTAATAATTTAAGAAGCATATATATATATATAATATAAGTACTTTTTTATATATTTAATAGTATCATGTTGTGCTTATTTTGAGAAAGCCTGAGTTTGAGCCCACGAACCTAAAATTTTGTCCAAGCCTGATAAATAACGGGTCAGGCCAGGCCGGGCCGTTGGGCTACCTGGCCCATGAATAGGTCCAATTGTATATATAAACAATTGTATACATCAAAAATCATATGAAATAAAATTTTAAACATCTTTTTCAATTTTTTTTTTTAAACGGACCTCTCATAGCTTGGCTCGGTCTGTGGCTTGCCATGGCCCAAGGCTCAGCCTAGTATGACCTGATTTACACCTCTACTTGAACCCGCCCAATATTGGGGATGGGGCGGGAAAATTCGAGGATTCCCCATCCTTGATGAGGAGTGGGGTGCCTTGCTGCTGAACTCGCTCGACATTTAGGAGTGGTTGCCTTGCCTTGCACTCGCCTGACACTGGAGATGGGGCGGGAATGGGGTAAAGTGTCTTAACTATGAGGTAAGGACAGGGAGGGGGTGCCCCGCCCTAAACCCACCCATTGCCATTCCTATATAATTGTTAATTATTAGTGAAATTAATAAAAATATTAACCTTTTTAATTATTTAAAGATAGTCAAAATTTCATTTAGAAATAATAAAAATAACTAGTAGGGACCTATGCGATGCACAGGAAAATATGAAAGATTTAATAATTTTATTTACTATTAATTAATATTAAATTAATAATCAATATTTTTTGTTAATTAACTAACAATATTAAAGTTATTGTTAATATCTAAAATTTTAATAATTGTATTTTCATTTAATGATTATTTACAGAAAATAATTATTGCTAATTTAATATGAACAAATATTTTTTAATAAATTTAGATTTATTAATAATTTATATAAATTTTAATAATTGTTATTACTTTTAAATGAAATTTTGACTAACTTTAAATAAATAAAAATAATTACAAAAGCTAACATTTTTATTAATTTCACTAATAATTAACAGTTAATATATAATATGTAAAATATAACATATAGTATGTAACATATGATATATAATATATTATACATATTAATATATAATATAATGAAATTTGATTTCATAATATATATTTTATATATTATATGTTATAATATATATAATAAAGTATATATTATTAATCAGTTTTAACTGAAATAACCAAAAATTTTGGTTTTGATTTTTATTTTTGTTGTTCAGTTTTTAAAATTTCGGTTTATTTGATTCGATTTTTTACCTAATAAACCAAATGCTCACCCCTAGGTTTTATCTAGCAACTATTAAAAATTAGTATTGATAAGATAATTAAAGTTAATAATAAAAAATCATTTATAACTTAACCTATCCCAATCAAATCTATAAATTTCCAAGCTCAAGCAACTATTTTCTTTTGATAAATAACAATAGTCTCATCTCTGATAAATAACAATAGTTTAATCTCCAATAATTATTAAAATTTATAGCGTAAATACACAATTATTGAAAATATATTGATAATGAAAAAATACAATAATTACAAAAATAAAATAAGTACTAAAAATAGATTAACTTAGTCAGTAAATAGTATAATCTCTAATAAATATTAATCAATAAGTTATAACAAAAATACAATTAATACAATAAGTACCATAGGTTAAATTTAAAAATATCAATAATAGTAGTTTAATCTCCAATAATCATTGAAAGTTTTCTAAATAACAAAAAAAATTATACAAAATCATTGAAAATTCATTTATCACAAAAAACAATAAATAATTACTGAAATACAATAAATATTAATTTTAGTATATATATAATTATATAATAAATACAGATTATAAGTTTAAAATCATTATTAATAAATATTAATTTTTTTGAAAGTTATTTTCTCGAATTATTACTTGATATAAGTGAAATTAGCTATTCATAGTATTATGTTATAATTATTTTTCTACTTTTTAGAATTGTTTTATATTTATTACATAATTTCTTTATTTGAACTATTTAAATTCTAGTTATGTTAAATATTTTGTTATTTAAAATATTTAGTTATATAAATACTTAAATAATATGTAAAATATTTAAATTTTAAAATATTAATTATTTATTGAATTTAATTATCCATAAAATCATAATTTATACTATTATTACATATTTTTTAATATATTAAATTATTCTTAATTTCAATATTATGTTGTAATTATTTTTGTACTTTGAAGAAATTTTTTAAATTTATCACATAATTTCATTATTTTAACTATTTAAAATCTAGTTATGATAAATATTTAAAAATTTTTGTTATTTGAATTTTATTTATTTAAAGCTATTACATATTATTAAATATTTGAAAAACATTTAAATTGGTAATCTGGAAAAACATAATTTAAATTGTTAGTACATGATTTTGTGATATATTTTGTAAAAATATAAAATTATTTTTTGTGTTTTTAATAGATATTTTAAAGTTATTATATAATTTTGTTAGAATATTTAAATAATTCTTAAAATTTTAATGAAAACTTTCATTAGATAGATATAGATAAAAATCAGGGGAGAGGATAAATAGGGATTAGAGATAATTAAGAAGAGAAACTCTCTACTAAATTAGAGATATTTTTGGAGATAAATAGGAATTAGAGATAATTTAGAAGATAAATAGGAATTAGAGATAACTTTGGAGAAAGTGGGGGATAGTGTGGGGGGTAGTTTAGGAGAAATTTTAATAGAAGAGATTATTTAGGTTATTGGGAAAGTGCGGTTGTTTAAAAAATGACGGAATTAAAAAAATAAAAAATTCAAAAAAGGGAGAAAATTTTTAGACTTCCTTGTTTTAATATATATAGATGGTAAATATTATTATATAACAGATTTTATATTAATATATATAGAAATGTTATATATTTTTTATACTAGACTAGAAGTAAAAAAAATCATAGTTTTATAATTACACGGGCAATCCTATAAGCCTATACAAATATTATTACACTTAAGGTGTGGGCTAGGCTAGGCCAAGCAATCTTAAAAACTACTAATACACTATTTAGCCCAGAATTTTTAATTTTTGGTTTATCAGGCGAAACAATGTGGGTGGCCCATCCCTCATAGTTATTTTGGCTTCAATATTATCTAAAAATAGTTTAAAAAACCTAAAAATAATGCATGCATGGGTTCCGCTTGGTTTGGTGACTTTGATCTAGTTCAATTATGAGTGTTACGTGCATGCAACTTGGGTTGGTTGGGTCACGATGAGGATCAATCCAAACCTAATCCAAAGTCTTAAACCCTAAGTTTTGGCTTAGATTAATTTAGTTAATGACTAAAAAAGTTAACTATAGATTAATTTAATTATGACTATAGCCAAATTTTATATATTTACTGGTGTTTAAATATTTTAAATATTTAAGTGATATTTACCAAAAATTAAAACATTTAATTATTAATAAAGTAAAATAAATAAAATAGAACACTAACAAAAAATGTGGAAAAATAATTATTTTATTAAGTAATTAGCAATGATTTTTATTTTTTTCTAAAATTATTAATATAATTAATCCAAATTACTCAACTACTAAAAATTTTCTGTAATAAATTATTAAGGTAATGATTTAATTATTTTAAACAATATTGCATTATTTCTTTAGTTATAAGTATTGGTTATTTCACTTTCTTTGATAAGTCCCGTGCATCGCACGGGTCCCCGCTAGTTAGGTATTATAAGACAAGTGCAACATTTTAGAATATGCTTTGGTTTCACTGGTATTTTATAGTTTTGTTTATCATAAGTAAAGATGTTAAGTAAAAAAAGTAAAAAAGTAAAATGGGCACTAATAAAGATAATTATGCTCTTTTCAAATTATAAAAAGCTAATAAGAAGTCATAGTAACAGCCTTAGACAAAATAATACAACCATGACTTTAAGTTTGAAAATCACAAGCTTCAGTTATGAAGATTTTTTATTGAATTTCCCAAATCAACAATGGTATCGAGATTTTTATATTTAATTTGGGGCTGATTTTTTTAAGCCAATCTGTATTTGAAGAAAAAGAAATAACTTAGGTATATTTATCTTGGATATTTTTTCTTTTTAATACATACCCGATTGGGGTCTGGAATTTTGCCTTTGAAATGGCTAAATCACAAGCACAATTCAAATATGTATATTTTTTTAAATCTCTAAAATACAGACTTAATTTGGGGTTATTTTTTTTAAGTCTTTAAAATAAAGGTCTGATTCAAGCAAGGATTTTAAAACCGATCCGGACAACGAACTGATTAGGGGTCCGGTTCTTGGGTTGAATGGTCTGTTCGTTCGAATCGAACAGTCGGCCCGCTCTGACAAAAAAATAAAAAAAAAGCGGTCAAAACCGTTGAACAGTTCGAATGGTTCAACCGCCCGGGTCAGTAATTTGCTGACCAAATCAGTATTTTTTGGCAAAAATCTGGTTTTGGGGAAAAACGGAACCGATCAAATGATCGGTTCCCGGTTTTTCTGGTCCGACCATCCGGTTCGATCCGGTTTTGAAAACCATGAATTCAAGTCTGTACTTTGTCTTTTGAGATGTCCAAAACATAGGCACTGTTCAAGTTTATAGTTACATTGGAATTTTTTAAAGTACAGACCAAATTTAGATCTGAAATTTTTCCATGAATCAAATCTGTCAAGAGAAACGAAAATTTTAATGATATTTTTAAAATTAAATATTTTAAAAATATTTTTACAACTTAGACTACAAGGTAGTTTAAACCTCAACTCCACTTTCCACTTACCATTCCCTCCTATTACCATTATTACCATTATGATGATATCAGAATAGAAAACCTAGGAAATCAAAATTATGATGATATTTTCCAAATTAAATGGTGAACCAATACTGCAATATACAATTTTTTACTACAATAAATCACATCTTTTAAAGTAAAAAACAGAAGCTGCAAGGAAGAAGAAACCTAGGTACATCATTTGACAGTATGAAAGAAACATGGTCACACTATGGGAGTTGAGCTGCACATGGTAAACAAACGGAAAAAAGCAAAAGACAAAGACACGTTGAGACTCAAGTAGAAGAAAATGGCTAAATCATAAGCACAATTCAGATCTACAATTTCTTTTTAAATCTCGAAAAAAATATTTGTTTTTTTAATGTCTAAATCACAGGCATAATTCTGATTTTTTCAAGTCTTTAAAACAATGGAAAATTCCCCATAAGTATCCTGTAATTTAGGCCGAGTGCCAATTTAGTACCTGTATTTTAAATCGTGACAATCTAGTATCCAAATTTTTAATTTGTGACAATTTGATACCTGATGTTAGATTTCCGTCAATTAGAAACTCACATGCGGGTTAAAATTTTCAAAATACCAAAAATACCTTTTACAAAGAACCCTTCTTATTTCTCTAATCCCCTGTTGTCTTCGTTCTGGGTTGAATGAATGAAAAACCCTTCTTAGTTCGATCAAAAACAGCACTGCTTCCGATGGAAATCTTGCCGGGATGATTCCACCGGGTAGAATTTCCGGTCAGTTTTTGTCAATGATCAGCCCATGGATGTTGCACATTTTCGGAGAGTGTCGGGCTACGTCAACCAGCACGATGCGCTCTTCCCGCTGCTAACAGTCGAAGAAACACTCATGTACAGCGCCCGTCTGAGGGGATGTGGTGGGCGTAGTGTGGCTGCAGCGAGAGTGAGAGAGCTGCTGAAAGAGCTGGGGTTGGATCATGTGACGGATTCGAGGATTGGCGGGGATTCAGCTCCTGGGATCTCAAGCGGTGAGAAGCGCAAGGTCTTTGGGTTACAGAGACTCTAGGTATACAAACCTCGTTGGCTCTTGAAGGCCAATTGTCGATTGAGGATAAAGCTGCTGAAAATCATCATGAAGAAGACGAGCAACAAGAAAAGCGGTTGACGATAACTTTGGCATCTGATTTTATCGAAGAAAAGCATCTTTTCTACCCAAAATCTCGATTTCGAGAGGTCTTATTCTAAGCCAAAAATTCTGCAGCAACATATTCAGAACCAAGCAACTATTTGCGGCCCAAATGAACCAAGCCTAGGTGACCGGAGTTGTGCTGGGAACCATTTTCATGAATGTTAACAATGACACCGCCTGGGTTAGGTTGCAGATGCGACTCGGGTTCTTCGCTTTCAGTCTCACTTTCTTGCTCTCTTCAACAACAGAAGGGCTACCGATTTTCTTATAGGAGAGAAGAATTTTGATGAGAGAGACTTCCAGAGGAGCTTACAGAGTCTCGTCCTATGTAACAGCCAACACCCTGGTATTCCTCCCCTTCCTTCTACTGTTTGCTCTTCTCTACAGCGTTCCCGTATATTGGCTAGTGGGTTTGAGAAGAGAAATCAATGGGTTTCTATACTTCTGTCTAGTGGTTTGGATGGTGGTGTTGATGTCGAATTCATTTGTGGCATGTTTTAGTGCTCTCCTCCCCTCAGAAAATGGCACTGCTTCTCGGATTCTCGGCGGTGCAATAATTTTTCGGTGACAAATTAATTTTCCCAATGGCAATTCGCCTGACACCATGGGCGTGAGGGAGCTGGTTCTCTGTAAATGTAAGAACAGTGGTTCCTACTTGCATTGCTTGATGGGTTATTTTAATAATTTTAATCCGTCGAAATAGCATTGGGGGTATTTAAGACTTTTTATCCTTTAACCGACGGAAATCTAATGTCGGGTGCCAAATTGTCCCAGATTAAAAGTTCAGGTACTAGATTGTAACACTTTAAAGTACGGATACTAAATTGGCACTCGGCCTAAAGTACAAGGTACCTATTGGGAATTTTCCCTTAAAACAAAGTCCTGATTCAAGACTTCTTTTCATAGGTTGTTCAAACAAGAAGTTGAGAGAGCCACTTAGGAATGTCCAACTTTTTCTCAATTTATTTGATTTTAGATTAGTTAAGTAATTTTTTTACTTAATTTTTGAGTTGTTTTGTTATTAATTTATGATTTTATAATATTTGTTAGAAAGTGTATTTTTTCCTCTTAGAAAGTGAGGGATACAAATAGGAAGGACTATATATATACGAGAGAGAGAGAGAGAGAGTTCTATCCTTAACCTTAGAGCTAAGGAATTTTTAGTGAATTTTTGTCTAAAACTTTGTTTTGGTCATTTATTCCTCTTTCCATTTGATTTTTTTGTTCTTCTTATGGGTTTTGTTTAATGTAAGGTTTTTAAAACCGAATCGGACAATGAATAGGTTAGGAGTTTGGTTCCCGGGTCGAACAGTCTGACCTTTCAAACCGAATGGATGGCCCATTTTGACAAAAAATTAAAAATAAAAAAAATAAAAAACGACAAAACCGTTAAGCGATCCAAACGGTTTGGATGATTCGAATACCCAGATCAACATTTACTGACTAAATGAACGGTTTTTGGTGAAATAACGGTTCTGGAATAAAACGGAATCAGTCACCTGACTGATTCCTAGTTTTTCCTGTCTGACCATCCAGTCCGGTCCCGTTTTGAAAACCATGGTTTAATGTGTTTTTCTCGTATGAGTTGTTTTTTCAGGGAGAGCTATGGCGTAGGTGGCATACTGGCATGTGTTTTATCATATGGGAACAACATGATAAGTTTGTCTTTTACTAAATGCTTGGTATGTGCAACTTTGTCCATTTGATGAACATTTCCTTTTAGGTTAATATTTGAATATGGGTTTCTTTCATTTGCTATTGATTAAAATTATGAATATTTCCTTAGGATTGAATTGGGGTTGCCTCTCAAGCCATGAACGGTCCCATTATTGGTGCTCAAGGTGGCATAACTGATGGATTGTTTACAGGTTTCGATTTTCTTTTATGGTGTTTGTTATAGATCAGGTAATAAATAGTTCCACAGATATATTCTTTTTCTAACTTTGGTATCCACTAAATCTTAGGCCCATTTTGGCCTTGCCTTGCCAATTTTTTAAAAGCATTTTTACATTATGAATGTAATTGTACCATTTTTTTGAGTTTGTTGGGAAGAGTTTGTCAATGGTTTAATCTATCTGACCCAACCAATTGTGTTGATTCTGGTTATGTGATTTTGTCCCGATTAATAAATGGATTGGGACCTGTTCTTTATGTTCTGTATTGATCAAGATCAGGACTGATTATGTAATTAATAATATATAAAGGTTTCCCGGTTTTCATGTAATTTTTGTTTTATTCTGTGTGTCAAGGGTGAGTTTGATAGACACCTCCACCTGGAGATAATTAGTTTTGGTTAAAAACTTGCTTTATAAAAATTGAAGTTTTGAGTTGTTATTAGCAGGCTAAGGTGACCCACACCTCCACCTGGAGAAAAGTTGTTAGTAGGTAATTATAGATGTCAAGTATCATCTACATCTAAGGGGCATAGAAAAGGGATGGTTCAAACTTCTACTAGTCCCAAGGATAGGAGTGTTGCTATGTTGTTTCATCTGTGTTAAAATAAGACAATAATACAAGTTAATTAATACAGAAATAATTAGGTGACAGTAGATAAATTAGCCCACTTGGGAAATCTCTACTAGGGGTGTAAATGGTTTGGATCATGATCCAATCCGATCCTATTTGAATCGCTCCCTATCCGATTTGATATATTTGATATATTTATAAATATAAATATATATAATACACATATATGTTGTTTATTTTTTATAAACATGTTATATTATTTATTTTTTTATAAAAATATGTGTATATATGATGAAAATAATTAAAAAACACTTCTATTTTTTGTTTTTACTTTATTTAAGTTCGTATATTTATTTATTTTTAATAATTTATTAATTTTTAAAGAAAACAAGTCAGATTGGATCAGATCCAAAGATCTGACTCACTGATAAGATTTGAATTCAAATCAAGTCCTATCAAATCCAATCAGATCTTTGGATCGGATCGATTCAACATAAACAGTGTCGGATTGGATTCAGACATACTCTGATTCGAATCCGATCCGATCCGTTTGCATCCCTAATCTCTAATTTCTTTTTTTGATTGCACACAATACTATATTCACAACCATGGTTAGAGGGAAGG
>NW_010729108.1:4759176-4828091 GCF_000365185.1 Nelumbo nucifera
TGCAGCTGGAATCCCCCATCAGACATGCAGGGCCTTTTCTCACCTTCCTTTTTCAGGTGGTGGTTAAAAAGGGGAAGGACAATGTGGAGAGGACCAAGGGTTGCAGTATGTTGGACACTGTGGGAAGAAAGAAACTCCAGGATATTCTCAGAAACTTAGAGAGGAACAGCAGATCTGAGGGCTATCATACATTTTAGGGCGGTACAGTGGCTGAAATATTTAGAAATATTCACAGATTACACTGTGGATGACATGTTGAGGAAGTGGGGTGAAATTGCAAATTGCACGCAGACCAAGTCAGTAAYGAGTGTGGCTTGGACCCCCCCACCTAGTGGATTCTTGAAATTAAACTTTGATGGATGCAGTAGGGGAAACCCGGGACAATCGGGGATCGGGGGTGTTTTTAGAGATGAAAATGGGGTCATCTCTGCTATGTTCTCAGGCCCAATTGGAGTGGGTGACTCCCTTAGAGCTGAGATATGTGCAGTTATGGAAGGAGCCCGGAAAGCTAAGGAATTGAACATTAAGAAACTTATAATTGAAGGGGATTCAGAGGTGGTGATAGGGTGGCTGACTAAAGATCAAAATGATTTATGGAAGTATAATAATGAGAAGAGGAAATTCAAATGGCTGGTGCGGGAGATGGAAGTTAAGACATGTTGGATTARAAGATCAGCTAATTCCCTAGCTGACGGTTTAGCAAAACAAGGGGCAGAAAGGGATTCTTTGTTTTGGGCTAAGCTGTAACGTTAGTGTCTTTGTATCTTTGTATTTTCTTTTTTCATTTCTTGAAGTTCTTTGTGACTCTTGGAAGATAAGTGTGTTTGTCTTCCACTTGTAAATTTTCTACTGATGAATTAATGAAAGTGTTATTGATCAAAAAAAAAAATTATTTGTTGTCAAAACCACCAATAGAAGGTGGGGTATCCAGTAGTTCATGTATCCCTCCCCCCTCCTAATCCTACACAAGAGTTAAAAGTTTGAAACAATATCCAAACATGACCTGATCACCACCCCAACAGCCTCTCTATTCAAATACACGCATGTATTTATTTATTTTATAATCAATTAGAAGCTTCTTTCATTATCAGTTGAAGAACACATGAATTTCTTTCATAATCAGTGTACTTAATCCATGAATCAAGACTAGGCATGACATACTCTAATTAAGTTGTCATTCTTTTAACCTGACTGAAGGCTGCAATTCCTTTAAGCACCTTCATTTTAGGGTTCATGTGATGAATCTTAGCCTCTCTGGAGCTTCTTATAATTCAGGCTACTTCCAAGGAAGACTCCACAGAATACAAATCTTGAAGATGTGCTGAAAAGAATATAGAAATACAACAATAATCTAGTAATTTGAAAATTTCTTGCTTCAAAAGTCACCTTTTCAGAATTTATCAAAACAAAAAAAAGTTGCCTTTTCAGAGTACTTGAAATCAGATTCATGCATGTGAGGGACACTTAAAATGCAAAATTCATAGTGAAGAAGTCACACAACGCAGCATTCCACATTTTCGAGACAAGGTATATGGCTCAATCTAGGCACTTACACACTGCAGGGGGGAGGGGGGATCCTGCTTACCTGTTATAGAGCTCCAAGTCTAGATTAATGGAAATTAAAGAACATTAAGTTGGTTTACTATAACAAATAAACAACCAGACAGCAAAGATAACACTAGTACAGTGGCATTAGGTCTATAAAGAGAAAAATGGTGCCAAGCAGTTCACCCAGAAGTAATGCACCTTTTCTTTTCTAAATATATTGTGTTAGCACATAATAAAATATTTTTTTATTTTGAAGGATCATTGGTTCTGTAAATTGAACACTCTGCAGCAGTAATTTCTCTTTCCCAACTCAGCAAGCATGTATTGAAAGCCTATTATGCATTAATATGTTGGTAAAATGTGTTTATCCATGCATGAGAAGCTACAAAAGGACAAAAAGCATTACCATCCCTAAGTTGAGCTTGCTGCTCCATGGCTTGAAGACGGAATTTCAACTCATTGTTCTGACTGGTAAGCCCAGCAGAATCTCTCTGAATGAAAAAAATGAGAGAAGTTGTAAGCCGCAATAATAGAAAAACAAAAAAGAATACCAACTGGCTCTAGACACTCACCTGTAAAAGTGTCAGCTGTGCAGACAATGTGGTGGCTTCTGTCTGTAGCGTTTGTACCTTGTGTTCCAATTCTGAAATGTATCGCATTTTCCGTTCCTTGGACCGTGCAGCTGACTGCCGATTAGCCAAAATCCTACGGTGACATCATCATGCAATAGAGTATATCTCAGTCATCATTGGTGATAAAACAACTATAACAAAGCAAGGTACTGTACCTTTTGGCACGTTTGGGATCTGCCATTGCGATCTCAGCAAGTTTCTCGTTTCCCATAATCTTCTTAAGCTCAGCACCACTGAACTCCCCATTCCCAAAATCCAAACTGAATGCAGCTGAGTTGCCGTCCATTGAATTGCTGTGCGAATGTTGACCTGGCCGAGTTCCCGGAGAAGGTGGCAACTTTGGTGATTCATCACTCAAACTATGCATCTTGCCCATGAAACTATCCATAGAAACACTTCTACAGTGACGGGTGGTTGGAGCAATATCTCCTCCCGCACTCCTTTTATGGCCTTCCTTTCTCTCAGTTGAGGAACTGTTTGTTCGGTGTACACTGCTGCCACTTTCATTTATGCTGCTCTCCGCTTCATTGTCACTGCTATCCGCTCCGTTCGTCTTTGTGCCACTGGCTCTGCTATCTAAATCCTCGCGGTTCGCGTTACAGTTCTTCTCTTCAGTCCCAGATGAGTTCAAGGTATCCATGTTATCAAGATTCATGTATGCGGAAAACAAGTCATCTACCACCTCCCCTTCAGATTTCCTCTCACCCATCCCTTCTGCAATGATATCACCATCTCTATCCCACTCGGATTCCCGTTTCACCAACTGAATTGGCTTAGCTATTCCCGAATTGTCTCTTGCAGATGCCGATCGTTCCAAAACGCCAGGGCCCCTGAGCGGGATTAGTGGCGGAGAAGATTGCATGACAGTCGAGAACCCAAACGGAATATCACTGCTAGACCGCCTGTGCGTTTTACGAGGAGGCAGGCTCTCGCCCATCCTCACGGAATTACCTCTCGAGAAAGGTGAGGATGAAGGAGGCATTGGTGTGTTTGAGCTGCCGTCACGATCCTCCATGGAAACATCAGCAGAAGCTGTATCGGAGAGCGAGGTAGACGGAGAGTCTCGGTAAGGCGAAGGACTCAGTGGGGGTAAAGAATCAAACGAGAAAAATGCAGGCTGAGATAGAGATCTAGAATGCGAAGGTGCCGGGCTAAAATTTTGCGAACCCAGTGGTTGTGCATTGGATCGAGAGACTGGGATCTGCGAATAAGGTGAGGCGGGAGGAATATTTGGGTGTGATGGAGGTATACCCGGGCGCTTGTTGCTATCCGGGCTAGAATTCTGGGGAAGTGACCTCATGGGAGCACGGATTTGCGAAGTATTTAACTGAGGAATATCCAGTCGATTGGTCGATAAGTGTTGTTTCGGAACAGAGGAAGACGAAGCTCCGAACGAGGATTGAAGCCGTTGCGACGTGTCATTACGAGCTTCTTCGGTATCTTCCATTTTGCTCTCTCTAATTACTACGATACTAAAACGAAGGACGGATAGAAAACTTGAATACTAGTTGGGACCAGAATCAGAGCAGTTACAACTTACAACTCCACTTCAGTTCAAAGTGAGTTCCTTTTCTTTCTCTTTCAGAACCTCATGAAAAGGGAATCCTGATGACTAAACCCTAAAATGCTGAAGATCATATCACCAGAATCCCTCAATAAATAGATTTATATAAAACTACACCACTCAGGATTCATCACCTGATTAGCAGCCCTAGATTATCCAGCGGAAGAAACATAAGGTCCCTACCTCATCGTGGGTCCAACATTTCAAGCCGAAGCAGAACAATGCCGGCAGATCAGCGCAAGTAAACGCGAAATTCAAGCCAGATTGCAGGGGGGTTCCTCTTTCAATCCAGGTTATCCAGCAAAACAAGGACCGTCCAAATATGAGAAATTTCTCGGACGGAGAAGCCGAGGTCGCCGGCGCTCGCCCACACGAAAACTTGTCTCAAAGAACTACACAATATTTTCTTTTCCCTATTTTTTTCTTTCCCTCACCGAGTTTCCTTTCTAGATTCCGCGTAAATTTAAGTAGAATTTCATTTGACCCCAATTTCGATTTGCATTTGAGCCGAATTTGAGTTTCATTCCGACTGGCATTTATTGATTTATTTTCATATATTTCCAATTTTCGCCCCCATCCGGTCCAATCATCGCCTTCTTTTCCGCAGATTATCTAGGATTCTAGACTGGAAGTTTCGATTCTTGTGTCTGAAATGACTCCCGCTTTTAGAGCATTGACATGTGTGTTCATTTCATCACCTGTAGCAGCTAAGCAAAGCAATGTGTTGAAACCCGATCGAACCCTGGATTGCAGAGAGCTGCTCGGTCAGTCCGATCCAACAATGAATTGGACCGGCTTTAAGTTCAATGTTAACAATGAATTGGAAGTTAGGCCGAACTAGGGGTGGTGGATTCGAGCTGAATAGTTGGCTATTCGTACTCGGTTTGTTGAAATTGTGTTAGGTTGGTTCGAGCTTGAGTTCAAAATCGATTCGAGCTAGAGACTTGAGTTCAAACTTGGTTCGTTTCAAAGCTTGTGAGTTTGAGCTCGATTTGACTCGAGTTTGACTATAAGCCAATTTTTTTTCTAAACAATAAAAATTATAAATATAAAAATATTTTTTTATTTTACATATAAAAAATTAAGAATTATAACAATTATTTATTATTATACATATAAAAATAAATATATACATATAAAAAAATATTTTATTTTACATACAAAAAATAAGAATTATAAAAGTTATTTACTATTATACATAAAAATAAAAATATTATATATAAAATATTATTATGTATATAATAAAATTATTTATTAAATATATTTATATGTATATGTATATAATAAAAAATATTAATTTATTATACTAGGCTCGATTAGGCTTGCAAGCCTCACGAGCCAAGCTTCACTGGGCTCAATTAGCAAACGAGCCTATATATCATGCTCAAGCTCGACTCGAAACTTGGTTTAAATCGAGCCGAACTCGAATAACTTGTAAGAAGCTCAGCTTGTGGCCACTCTTAAGGCCGAACCTCAAATTGAGCTCCAAGTCAAGTTTGATCTATCAATTCAAGGCAAGCATGTACTAAATTTTAATATAAATGTATACTTTTATGTATGAATGTATGCAAATATTGGGCCCATCTAAGCTCATTGATCGAAAATTTAAAGCTTAACCTTTTATAAAATTGAGTTTGAGCCCCCCCCCCACCACAGGTCATCTTTGAGATACAATTCTAGTAAAAAGTTGACTCAACCCGTGAACCCGATCCAATCCAACCCGAAAAAATAGGGTTAGGGGTTTCATATATTAGCTACTTGAATGTGAGAATGACCCGACCCAACTCAGAAAAACTGGGTTGGGTCATGGGTCAACCTGCTGACCCAATTGTCAAGTCTAATTGAGACTATTTATGAATTGTTAAAAAGTTTTCACTCTTTAATTTTTTCTATTTAGTCTTCACTCTTTATTGTTTACTCTTTAAATTGTTAAATGTTCACGTTTTTTTTATTTTATATTTTAAATTTTAAGATTAATTCTTTAAATTTTGACATTTTGATGTAGTTATTCTTTATTTTTTTAAATTTCATTTATTTTTTGGGATGACCCAAATTGACCCATAGGTCAACCCTAACCCAAACATTTAGGGTTAGGGTCTAGCATTTGACAACCCAACCCAAAGTTCAACCCGACCCATAATCACCCCAAAGTGTCTTGACCCAACCCACCCAACTCAATTGCCAAGTCTAATTGGTTGTGTTTGAAAATATATTTGGCGGTTGGGGATATATAAATGGTGGTGGGTGGGGGGAATTTATGGTTTACTCTTTTCACAAATTTTTATTGATTTTTTGAATGTATTTTCCAATTTTTTCTTCTATGTTATAGTACCATTCTGTATTGTAATAGATACAAACCTATAAAAAATTTATGAAGTGGAGAAATCTATAAAATCCTCAAAAGAAAAGTGATATGCTAATATTTGGTTTTAATTGGATTATAATCATTTGAATTGATTTTGCACATTGAGCCTTAATTCTGGAAAATAGAAATACGAAATATATACAATACAAATGCAAAGTGTAAAATAAAGTATATAAAGTTTTGCGTTGTACATATTTATATTTGTACTCTTCCCAAACCGAAAAGAATACAAGTACAAAAATATGCATAGTGTAAAACCTTATATTTTATATTTTTAAACCATATATTTGTATTTAGCCTCATGAATTAAACAAAAATGATCAAAATATTATAAAATGAATTAAAACAAGGCAATGCCTTACATAACCATACATGAATTTACATGGACAAATTCAAATAGAGTATAATTCTATCCTCGTCATGATTTGGACCTGTCGATGTGACTTTTTAATATTTGGTGATAATTTAATTAGTTTTATAGCATTATTTATTTCGCGTCAATGTCCGACGACGGTGGGATCCAACACTTTGCATTTGTTGGGACGAAAATTTTGAATATTCCCTACAGTGGACTTTATCCATTTATTTTACCCCAAACTTTGGATTTTGTAATGAAATTGACAAAATAAATAATATATATTTTAAAAATATTGTTTACACTGTAAGATGCCGACGTGAAAATGGACCCTGATTTAAAACGATTTTGCATATTCTCCGTGTGTTATTCGGTTATGCATTGATCGTTCTATATTTAATGAATTGATTGATCGTCTCCTTGTCCCTATCGTTGAAACTTACAAGTAATCCAAATTTGCGTTTGTGTTACTTTATAAGTTGTATCCATGGTTAAGAAAATCTGGTATTCGATCATTACGAAGCATCTCGGTTCCTCCATGTTTGATATCATTGTCATTTTTTTAGAATAAAATGTAAGAGATATAATAGTATTTTATGTCAAAATGTTAATATAGCCATTTTGACATGAAATTTGTTTTATTGGTATAATTATGGTTTTCGAAATTGGATCGGATCAGATGGTTGGATTGGAAAAACCGGGTATCGGTTAGGTGATTGGTTTCATTTTACTCCAGAACTATTATTACACCATATATTGTTGACCCGGGTGGTTAAATCGTTCGAACCATCCAACGGTTTTGGTCCTTTTTTTAATTTTTTTGTCAGAATGGGCCATTCATTCGGTTCGAATGATTGGACCGTTTAACCTAGAAACTGGACCCTTGACAGGTTCGTTGTCTGGTTTAGTTTTCAAAACCTTAGGTATAATGATGTTTATGCATTAAAATTTAAAAATTAAAGTTTTATGCAGCTATGGATCATGTTGGCTGCTGTGTTGGTTGTCGGATCATGACTCCGATGCTAATTACACCAAACAATATGAAGAGATGCAATAAGAAAAAGAAAGGGTCATTTACTAAAAACTACCTTATAGTTTGTGTTTTATTAAAATGCCCCTATAGTTTATAATCGATTTATTTACTTGACCTTGATCTATTAAATGATAATAGAAAATGACAGTGTGTTGACCTTAACGTTCATGATTAATTACTTGTACATGAGTCCGGATCTCTTGCACATTGATCCTAACATATTCATGTACATCAAATCAGAGGGTGCTACGACAATACCCTCTCATGTGAGAGAGTAACGAATGTTTCAAATGTCCTCCCATCTTATTTTTTTACATATTAAAATTTAGGGAAATTACAATGACTCCCCTGTAGTATGGGGTCTTTCACAAAGACCTCCTATACTTTGTTTGGCAACAAAGACCCCCCTATATTTTGACCGTGAGACAAAGACCCCCTTCTGTTAACCTTTGGTCCAAAAAGGATGTTGCAATATTTATTAATCCCCATACTGCCCTTGTAATAACTATTCGGACAATTGAGAGAAAAAACACTATTCATCTTCCCGACCTCATGATACACGAACAACAGCGGTGATAATCCCCTCTACTTCAAATTCCTTCACATTTCTCTTTCTCTCTCTCTCTCTCCCCTCCCCCCCGATCTCTCTTCTTCCCCTTCTCCATCATCTACCACCACAGATGTCACCATTCTGCATGTCATTTGCATCAATAATATCCAAGTTCTCACCCCAATCACCATCAACAGCCTCTTCATCATCTTCCTCTGCACCCCTCCCTGCATTATCCAGCCCACCCTCAAAGATACCTTTCATAACCCTCAACAAGGGCCAATCTCCTCCATAGAGAATAGGTGATGGAGGCATCAGAAGCAATGATACTCTCCCCTCTGGCAAGGTTGGAACATTATCTCCCAATTCAGCTACAAGACGTTCAACAACATCTTGGAGACTACGGACAGAAGCAGTAACATATGCAAGGAGCAAATGACCATCATTTTCTAAAATCTTGACACACTCCTTGACATCACCCAAGTATAGGGTATTATGAAATTGGCCCATCACATCATTTTTTATTTCAGCAATTCTCAGCATTTTAGACAGTTTGTCCATATTCCCTGTTACCAAATACAGGAAGGATAACCTCTCAAAGTTCTTTGTCCTCTGGTACGCATATTCTACAATACTCGCATTGCCTTGGCGCAAGGCCTCTACCCCCAACTTATACCAGTGGTCTTTCTCATCAATCTTCTTAGCTGAAGCAACAACAATCTGAATGTTACAATTCTCAAGTGCCAAGTTGAATCGAGTTCTCTCATCTTTTACAAAATGTAGAGCAACTTCTAGGAAACCTTTCTGTTGCAAATAGGCAATCATGGCCTGCCCATAGAGCTGTGAGCTCCTGATCATGTTCATAACCTGATCATATCTCTTCTTTAAAAGGGAGAGCTTAAAAACATACTCTGTTGCATCAATTACTATTGCGCAGTTCTTTCTGTCCCGATCCAAGCAAAAAATGGTGTTGCCAGAAACCTTGGTAATGTATATTAGGACATCAAGGGTCTTGATGATCCCACTATCCCCATTAGGAAGGCAATACTTGATATGGTTCAGAGTTATATATATGGAGATGGTGATTGGGGAAGGGGAAGAAGAGAGAGAGAGAGAGAGAGAGAGAGAGAGAAATGTGAAGGAATTTGAGGTAGAGAAGATTACCGTCACTGCTCTTTGTGTATTGTGAGGTCAAGGAAGATGAACAATGTTTTTCTCCCAATTGTCCAAATAGTTATTACAAGGGTAGTATGGGGATAAAAAAATATTGCAACGGCCTTTTTGAATGGAAGGTTAATAGAAGGGGGTCTCTATTTTCTGATTTTTTTTTGTTTTTTTATTCTGTGTTATTTTTGAAACAACCAATGAGATGCACTTTTCCAATAACCTAAATAATCTCTTCTCCTAAAATTTATCCTAAACTACCTCCCCCACTTTCTTCAGAATTATCTCTAACCTATTTATCTTCTAAATGATCTCTAATTTATATATTTTACATATTATTTAATTATTTAAATAACTAAATATTTGAAATAAGAAAATATTTAACATAACTAGATTTTAAATAGTTAAAATAAATAAATTATGTAATAATTTTAAAAAGAAAATCTGAAAAGTAGAAAAATAATTATAACATAATATTGAAATTAATAATAATTTAATATTTTTACATAATATTGTAAATAACATTTTTCACTTATATCAAGTAATGATTTGAGAAAATAACTGTCAAAAAATTAATATTTATTAACAATAATTTTAAAATCTTAACCTGTATTTATTATATAATTATATATACTAAAATTAATATTTATTGTATTTTAGTAATTATTTATTATTTTTTGTGATAAATATATTTTCAATTATTATGTATAAATTTATTTTGTTTTGTTATTTAACAGAAAAATTACTATAATTATTGGAGATTAAACTACTATTATTGATTTTTTTAAATTTAATTTATTGTACCTATTGTATTTATTGTATTTTATTATAACTTATTGATTAATTAATATTTATTAAAAATTAAACTATTATTTGAGATTATATTATTTATGGACTAAGTTAATATATTTTTAGTACTTATTGTATTTTTTATTATCAATATATTTTCAATAATTGTGTATTTTCGCTATAAATTTTCAATAGTTATTGGAGATTAAACTATTGTTATTTATCGGAGATAAGACTATTAATTTAGCTAAAATTATGAGTGTCCATGAGTTGGTTTGGTCCGTTCGTAGGCTATTTGACCAACAAAATTGACATGGTCAGGTTTGGGAGTTCGTCGGCTGAAACCGACTGACCTTTTGTGAAAACTGACCCACTCAAGTTGTATCGGTTTGGGTCGATTTTCACAAAAGGTCACTCAGTTCAAAAGATTTAAAATTAAAAAATTAATTTAATTTTAAAAATTATAGTACAATTATTAAAAAATAAATTTTAAAATAAATTTAAAAATTAGATTTATGAAATAAAACATTTTAGACTAAGAAATATGGGAAATTTCTCATTGTTTCATATTAAAAATTATATTTAATATATATATATATATATATCTCCATGATTAGGTTGTTTGATTTTGGTCGGTTTACAAATGGTCAAAGTGAAACTGATCCAACTTGGTCGAATTAGGAAATTTTTGAACCAAAGCCGACCTAAAATACTAGAAAATCGACCAACTCGGGTCGAGTTGGTCAGGTTGGTCGGTTTCAAAAGTTTGATGAATAAACTTAACTGAAATTAATTATTGTTATTTTTGTATTATAAAAAATTTATTAAAAGTAGTATATAAAATATGAATAATTGTTAATTTTTAAAAAGTTGAAAATATAAAAGAATTGTACACTCTTATGTGTTTCTATTAGGGTCATTTACTAGAACACACCTTATAGTTTTCATTTTATTAAAACATCTCATATATTTTACAACTTATTTACTTAATCAAACTTTCGTTAAGGAGTGTTTATTTTGTCATTAGGCCTATGCATTTTTATTCCAAAAATACCCTTAACACTTTTTTATACAGAAAGCAAAATTGGCCAAATTATAGCCAATAGAGTGATTGCATGTGTCTTATTAAGGACAAGAATGGTATTTTTATTTCTATATTCTTTTGATTAAATTTATTTAAATGAACATTAGGGTGTTTTAGTAAAATGCTAAATAAAGGGTAAATTTTAGTAAATCTATGAAACTGTAAAGGTATTTTAGTAAATGACCCTTTCTAGTTTATATTAAATTTTAAATCAAATAAAAAGATAGAGGATAAGGGTTTGTCTTTTTGATAAAAAGGGTTTCTTCTTCCTCTTTCCTTCAAAGCTTTCTCCAATGAATTAAACATGCTTGAGATGAATTAATGCAAAACCACATGCCTGAGCACCTTGTACCACCAACAGAGAATCGAATGCTTGAGACGAAATACATCAATCCAAAATAGGGGATGAGGGTTTCTTCTTCCCCTGTATTTTCAAAATTTTTATTGTTTATCTATACTTATTGAAATCAAAAGAAGAGGCCAATTCAATACTTTTGATTGTTGGTCTTAGTGGTGTCGTTTCATTGGTATTTAACGAAATTGAGAGAAAGAGGTGAGAATCGTCTTAGGCATTTGGTTCTTTGTCCATGGTTTGTGTTGCTTTTCTTGTGGCGTATTTAGTTCGTTGGATAAAGCTATGAAGGAAAGTGGCAGAAGAAACCCTTTCTTAGAAAGGCAGAAACCTTATCCTCTATTTTTATTTGATTTAAAATTTAATATGTAAAAAATAAGATGGGAGGACATTTGAAATGTCTGTTAATTTCCCTTGCACATGCCTAATTCGCACATGAGAAGGTGCTGACATGGCACCCTCTGATTTGATGTGCAGGAATATATTGAGTATCATTGCGTAGCAGATCTGAACTCCTTATTATCTGATTTTTACTGTTAAAAATTCAATGTTTACAGGAGAATTTTAATTGCAAAAAGGAGATAAATCCTTAAAATAAGGAATGCCAAATGCAACCTAAGTCTAATTCATTAAAACTTAAAAGATAAAATATATCCTTAACCATTCATTAAATTTTCAAAATATGTCATTTTCTTTCTTTCTTTCTTTCTTTTTTTCCTCTTCCTCCTTCTCCTCTTTAACATTGCAAACACCACCGTTCGGATTTCCAATAGTACAACGATGCTACAAAAGTTCTCACTGTTCATCTCTGCTAGACACATCAGTGCAACCAGCAGCAGAATTCAATAATACCTTCGGTTTTAAAACCAGACTTTAATCTACTTAGGGTCGATATTGGAGAGAATCGGGCATTTTGTGATTAGTTGTTGCTAGCGAATGGAACTGCACATAGGGCATTCATTTGAGGCATTTAGGAGCAAAACTAGTATTAAGAAAATATTTGGATTGAGCTTTTAACGGTGGTTCTAAATAGTACAATGATACAAGTCCTATGTATGTCACATGGGGCCAATCAATAATGTCATATATATATAAGTAGTTTCTCAGATGTACATGGTATATATAAGCAATTTGACTCGTGAAGAAGTCTATACCACAACCGCTATATGGAAAAATAAGAACAAAATAGTCAGGATAAAAAATGAGGAGGGGAATTTTTGAGTATTTCTTTTGAATCCAGATTCGGTTCGGGTGGCATTGATGGCACTGAAGAGTGTATCGCAAATATTAAACCCTGTATAAATGACTCAATGATTTAGACCATTATTGTTGAAGTTACAGATGAAGAAATTCTCTCCACCCTCGTTTCTATGAAGGATCTTAAGGCTCCTAGGTCAAATGGTTTAAATGTTCTTTTCTTTAAAAAATTCTGGCCTATTATTGGGAGGTCTGTTTGTAATACAGTTGAAGCTTTCTTTCACTCAGGAAGAATGAATAGGATCCTTTAACAAGACCTTCTTTGCTCTCATTCCCAAAATTTAGAATCCTGAGGTTGCAAATAATTATAGGATCAAGCCTTTCTTAGATGACATCATTTTCCCATTCCACAGTGCTTTTGTCCTAAATAGACAAATCACTGATAATATCCTTATAGCTAAAGGTGTCAATTGAATGGATTTGGTCCAACCCGATCCAGTCCAATGTGAGTCCACTTATAAATGGGTTGGACTCAATCTAGTCCAAATCCAATCCATTAAAATGTAAATGGATTGGATTGGATCCAATACAAACCGAATGAAATATAAAAGCACTTTTATAAAAGTACTTTGATAGAAATATTTTCATAAAAGCACTTTACTGAAAAATCACTTTTATGAAAGAACTTTTACAAAAGCACTTTTCAAAGAGTACTTTCATAAAAGTACTTTTGTAAAAATGCTTTCGGAAAAGTATTTTTACATCATTAAATTACTTTTATAAAAGTGCTTTTATAAAAATGTTTTCATACAAGTGCTTTCATAAAAGTACTTTCATAAAAGTGATTTTATGTTGTTTTCAGTTTTGATTGATTTCAAATTGGACAAGGGTTTGGCCTCATGATCGGATTATTGGAAATTTGGTTTGGGTCTAATTCAAACCAATAAGAATATGGACCAATTTATTTTGGATTGGCCCAATCCAATAATTATAATGAACCGTCCAAATTCAATTTGATAAGGTTTGGATCAGATTGGATCCAAACCAAAATCGATCGATTGACACCCTTACTCAAAATTAGCCCATGAAATTTGGTTTCACCCATGAAATGTTTCACACCATAAAAAGGAAAAAAGGCAAAGAAGGTTTAATGGCTTGCACATCAATTCTTGCCTATCTCAAAATTAGGGATCTTTTAGAAAAGTTTGCAGGAGCTTCTAGACAATCTCCAAAATTTTCAAAATCTAATCTTTTCTTCTAAAAAACATCCTTCAAAGATTGGAAAATTCTTATCCTACAATTTGCAGATGATTGCTTGTCTCATCTTTGCAAAAGCATATGCTAGTCTCAAAATTAGGGATTTTCTAGAAAAGTTTGCACGAGCTTACGAACAATCTCCAAATTTTTCAAAATCTAATATTTTCTTCTCAAAAAATATTCACCATCATAGATTGAAAAAGGTTTTATCAAGATTTATCAAAATTCCGGTAAAGAGGAATAATGTCCTTTACTTGGGAACTCCAATTTTTTAATAGTAAAATCAATAAAAATACATTTGAATTCCTCAAGGAGAAAATTAATGAAAAGCTTAAGGGGTGGAAGAAGAACTCTCTCTCCCCTGGCTGGAAGAATAACTCCCATAAATTCATCAATTAGCATGATGCCTTAATTTATAATGAGGTCATATGAAATTCTTAAGAGTGTGATTGATGACGTCAACAAATATCACAGACAAATCTTATGGACAAATAATAGTGAGAGGAAACCCCTCCACTTAGTTAATTGGACTCGTGCATGTACCACCAAAAAATGGGATGGTTTGGGTCTCCAAAACATTGAATGGGTAAATGATTCTTGTTTAACTAAGCTTGGACGGAAAATAGTCAAGGAAAAGGACAACTTGTGGGTCCAAGTTGTCACAAGCAAGTACTTTAAATAAAGAGAATTTTTGGGAAATCAAAAAGAGAAAGGAAAATTATTGAGCTTGGAAAGGAATCTCTTAGCTAGAAATCTTCTAAGGAAAGGCATTGGATGGTGATGAAGGGTAATTTGATTGTCCAAGTGACATTACGACATGTGTAGAACCAAAAAATTAGACGACACCTCAGCACTAAGTAAACAAATCACTTCGGTAGGGTGGCTAGTAGGACCTTGTCTAAGGCTGACCTGAAGTACCTCGGCCTAGCCGACCTAAGGGATCTCTGTGTGAGGAGCGACTTCCTCTGGAGACCGGTCGAGCTAAGTAGGGTACAAGTGGCAATGTACGAGACATGCTCGCCGACCTGTCCTATAGATTCGTTATCAAGACCAAGTTCTTCAGGGTAATAGTGCTCGACCGTTAAGCCCGCCTACCTGCATCATCCGCATCAAAGTTGATCGAACGGACCTTAGCCCTCTGCGTGGATCACGTAACTAATAGAGATATTCTCTCCCAACTTAGCGGAAGTGGCTCCCTGAGAATTTTGGATCCGTTACAAGGGGCCTCAAGTCCCTCACACCTATATAGAAGCATCATTCTCCTGAAAGAAGGTATATGTGATTCAGCTCTCGCATACTCTAAGCTTCTAGCATCCCAATACTCTCTAAGACTCCCAAATCATTGACTTAAGTATCGGAGTGCCCACTCCAAGTAAAACAGCCCAAGCACTCTAATATTGTTCCCTTGAAGGTTTACTAATAAGACTGCTTAACTTGCCGCTACCTAACACATCTGAGTTATCTCCAACTCGACCCTACTTAGCTCGGCTTTGGAATCGCCCTTACGACTAGAAAATCTCCTGCTCGGCATTCGAATCACCTACCAAGTGGGAGATACCAGATTGCGCATTATTAGATGGGAAGTAGGCAATGGAGAAAAAATAAAATTTTGGAATGATGTTTGGGCTGATGATACCCAATAAGAAGTTGTGTGAATAGGAAAGCCATATCTAATGAAAACTCAAAAGTGAGTGAGGTGATAAATAGAGTAAGAAGAGTATGGAAGGAACTTGGTGCTACAGCAAGTGTGGGAAAAGATAAGGACAATTTTCATTCCTTCAGTTCCTAAAGAAGATAGATTAATATGGGGACCAAATACAGAAGGGGAGTTTACAATTAAAACTGCCTATTTAAAGGCAAGTACTTTATATAGTGTTCCTCCTGTGAGATTGCAAATTTTTGGAATCTTAACACCCCCCCCTCCCCCCAAATACAAAACATTTATGTACCTCCTCCTTTGTAATAAACTACCATCGCAAATGAATATGCTTAATAGAGGAATGAAGATTGTAGTATTTGTGGTGAAAGTGAGGAAGATCTCAACCACATTTTGTCAATTACAACCATGCAAAACAGATTTGATTGATTACCCAAATTACATTCAAGTTCACAAGTGAATTAATTTTCTCAGTTTAGGAGGTGTGAAAAAAGTTGAATGGTAATGATCCAAATATCTGTCAAAATTTAGATATTAAGGAAAATTTTGTAATTTTACTTTGGCATATTTGGAAAAATAGAAATGAGAAAACTTTCAAAAACGATGGGTCCAGTAAGATGGATAAGTCCATGTTTAGATGCTATTGAAATAAATTCTGATGCCTTGTGTGTTAATGGTCACTGCTCTATAGGCTATGTTGCAAGGGACTATTTGGAAAATATTCTTGACCTAAAAGCTTACAAAATCGGATTTGTCACTGTTAGTTTAGCTGAAACTTGGGTTGATTGGGAGGCCCACAATATTACAAGCAATTTTAGAAATAGGTACATTGTTATTGAAGGTGATTCCCTCTCGTCATCGACTACCTCAACGATAAAACCAAACCGCCGTGGAGATTAAAGCCTATCATTGAAGACTGTAGGGCCATGCAGTATCAACATGTGTTTAGAGAAGCTGCAGATTGGTTAGCAAATAAAGCTCATGAAGTTTCTATTTCGAATGGGCTGATTCCAAGACCTCTAACGTTAATTTCTTGCTTAGATTTTTGGGGACGTACTACCCCCAAAGTTGTATAAACCTTCTTTTTTTTTTTCGTTTTATCAAAAAACCCTAAATTTAAAGAAAATAAAAATAAGAATATCATTTCTGCCTTTAATAAAATACTAACAACCACTCTATTTGACCAGTTTGATTTTCTATATAAATAAGTATTAGGGGTAATTTTAGAATAAATAATGATGGCCCATGCCCTTCGACATGACCTAATAAATCTTCTACCAAAATTTGATACATCATCCAAATTATAAGTCAGACACTCCTAAGAAGTCATTTCATCTCTTTAATTACTATATAATGCTGATACTTGGCTTGATGTCCAAACTAGCCTATAAAAAATCTAATCCATTTGGTTTCTTACTTCTATCAATTTTACATTTCAGTCATAAATCAAACTATACTAGCACGTAAATTCATGCAATGATGCATGGGTTGAATAAAAAATTTGTTTGATAAATTTGGGTTGTTGGCATCAGTTCAGATGTATTTAGGGTTGATTTTCTATTAATCGCCTCTAACCTGGTCCAGTGGAGTAAATGTAAGCAATTAAATCAATATTAAGATATGATGCTCTCAAATTTCTGTGTGTTTGGTCATAGGCCCCATCTTTCTTTTTCTGATAAGCATGCACCGACCTGAAGAATTTCATAACCCAAACAGTTAAAAATTTAATCCGACGGTTCAACTAATCTAGACCCACAAGACCACAACACACGTTTCTTATTGCCATCCACGTAGCCAGAAGATTTGGTCTATTTATTGGTTAGACCAAGTAGTCCATCTACCACCTACTCAGGGGGCTTCGGGCTTCCTGTCCGCTTGGAATCATCACCTTTATATAACTTCTGACCATTATCAATAATTAATCAACCTAATTGATACGGTGGGTTCTCATGGTACAGGGGTTAGGTGGTTTTCATCATTATTGGGTCAGACTGTCCGATCAAAATTCTGTTGACTTAAAAACAGAGTATCTAATTGGTGGTTGAGCCGCTTCACTCCGGTGGAAGTGAAACCATCAATCTTTTATTTCTTTTCCGGGCCGAGAGCTTCCTTCTCCGGCTCAAAGTGTGGACGGTGGAGAGCTATTTATCATGTAAGGAAAGGCCGAAAGGGACTTTTCTTCGTTTTGCTTTTACGTGCAAACAATTTACAAATCATTAACCTTTGAATTGATAGCTGTGGTTGGTTGGTTGATAGCAACTAACGATGTTCCAACACCCTACCAACAGATCCGCACGTCTCACAGCACCAAACCTTAAATGCGCGCATAAACCATTAAGCCACCTTTAATGTTGTGTAATACAATAAAATAACTTCTTTATATTCTAGTCTCCAAATGTAATATAAAAAAATTACATTTATGTTTAACAATTCCAGAAAAATAAAAAAAATAATATTCAAAACTAATATTTTATAAACTAATAGCATAAATAATTTCTTAAATTAACATTTATATAAAAAATTTGTTTAATCTTAAGAAATTTATACAAAAAAGATATTAATAATAGAATAATTATTTTGGTTTAATATTTATAAATTTTAACATGACATGTATCTAAAAATTTTATAAATTATTAATTAATATTTTAATGTAAACTATATAAAAGTATATATATTATTTATAAAAATAAAAATATTATTTACAAAAACCTCGAGAGTATAATATAAATTGAATTTGTCAAAATCCATTAATCTACATTTATATCAAAAAATGATTTTTTATCTCAAAATTTATGGAAACAAAAATATTAATAATGGAATAATTATTTTAACAGTTAAAAATTATGAATTTGCATATGATGTGTATATTAGAAAATTTAATATATTTGATATATTTTAAGTTAATATTATATATTATTATAAATTTTTAATTTATATTTTAATTACATTTTTATTGTTTGCAAAGATAAAAATATTGTTAACTAAACATTTGAGAATTATTTTTTAGTTAATTAAAAATAAAAAATAGAAAATAATTGACCTAATAGTTCACATATAATAGTTGCATATGTTTTGTGCCTTGAAATTCAATAGAAAATAACATAATAATAGTTTTGTGCATGTATTAATTTTTAATATATATATATATATATATATATATATGTGTGTGTGTGTGTGTGTGTGTTCCAGGATTCTTGATTGATACAATATCAATAAAATTTTATGATTTCTATGCATCATTTCTTCACATATACCTTTAGAATATACATTTTTTTATGTATCTATACATTAATTATGGCTATTTTGATCTTAAAAATAATGTTATTAATATATTTATATGCATTTTTTGGCATATCTATATTTTTTCGTCTATATCCATGCGTTTCCAAAGCGTATTTGTATTTGAGTGGTCCGATACGATACTTGATACCGATACTTTAATCCTTGATCTTATGGTAAGATATGCAGTGTTAGACCACGTTTACCCATACAATAGTACATCTGGAATATTATATTAGTGATATATATATATGGTATTGGGTGTTATATACCATTAATAACTTCCTCCTAACCCCTTTTTCCCCAAAATGCTGGTTGCAGGATTTGATTCCGTGTCAATGCTGAAACAAATCAGTTAATACACTAAGGCTGTGTTTGGTTGCAGTGCAATTTTATTTGCACTAGTGCAAATGCATGGGAGTACAAATGAAAAAAATGCAAATTCTGACTTAACTTTATTTTGGGTTTTACTTTATTCTGATTTATGTCTTTATTTACTACATTTGTACTGCAATCAAATAAAATAAGCTAAAATTTGAAACAAAAATAAGTCAGAATTTACACTCAAATCATTTGCACTGCCATAGTTTTGCATTAATACACATTAATTTGCACTGCAACCAAACACAGCCTAACGAGCCCTCAATTGGAAGAATATTGGTGGAGACCAGATCTGCTCCTCACACTTGGTGCCTCACACTCACATCCTACCATACATTGGGAACATCTCCATATTTATTAATTATTATTCATGGAAGAAGTTCCCAATGCACGGTGAATGTGCCTGTGAGGCGCCCATTTGTGAGGAGCAGATCCCGGTCCATATTGGTGATATCAAGGATAAGAGATAATCCCAACGTATGACTGGATGAAAGTGACCAGCACATCACAATGTATTGTGATCGGTAGATCAAACTCGGATATTTATTTATAAGACTACAAAATTAGGTGGAGTTTGCTGGAGGCATGAAGATCTCCTAGGCCCAGCACATCCGAGGTCAGAATTACTAGCAACTTGTGCAAGGGAGATTTGGGGCTAGAGCCCACGTTAGGGTCCAATTACGATAATTGACAAACAATGTACTTGACCGGGGAATGGAAAAAGACATCCACAGTCAAACCCAAATCTGTTGCGTCATTTCATTTCTATCCTTAATTATATTATTACACCCTGTTACCCAAGCTTTTATCCACAGCCAATAAGAATTTTTTTTTTTGGTGGGAAAATTATAAAAAGGTGCAAATGCCTTAATTCCATCAATTTTCCAGTAAAAGAGACATTGAAATGATGAAAATGTCCTTATTGCCCTTAAGGCTCGATTTGGGAAGAGTTCAAATACTAATATCTACATTGCAAAATCTTACATTTGGGTATTTCTAAATCTTGTATTTGCAATGTACTTACTTGTACTTACGCTCTTGCCAAATGGGGCCTAACAAATTATTATACACAATTTAAAGTTTCAATTATATCCTTTGCTACTTTACTCTGCCTTACAACTTTCAAAAGAGTAATCTATTCTTCTCAGATGGAGTAAGGTAGAAAGGTTAAATCGAAGAATAAGTGATTTATTCATTTGGGGTATTTTAGTAAATATACATCTAAATAAAGTTGGTCAACTATAAATATGATATTTTAAAAAATTTAATGCATTATCAATGTTTTAAAAACTATATGGTACCTATTGGTACTTTTCTAAATTTTATGGGAGGTTTTGAGGTTTTTGTTAAGGTCAAAATGCATGGGAGATTTATAGGATTATAAAAAAAATTAGGGGTGGTTTTTATAATTTTCCCTTTTTAAGGGAGGAGGGCTGGCCCATCCAAAAAAGGAAATTTATGATATTCTCCCATTTATAAATTTTTATTAATTTTTTTATATATTGTTCTAAACCCCCACCTATGCTATAGTATCCTCCTTGCATTGTGATGGATTTCCCCACCTATCATTGTTCTCAATTGTACAAACCTATAAAAATTTATGAGGTGAAGGAATTTACAAAAAGCCAAAAAAAATGATGAAGTGCTCAAGAGTGCCACTTGGCTAGTTGTTGATAAGGCATGTAACTAATTGTAGCGGAGACTTGGGATTGAATCTTAACTTATGGTATAGGTAATAATTTAAAACGAAACTGTCAATTTCATCTTGCATCCAATCCAACCACTTTAGCCATTTTCCAATAGTTTTGCTCTTATTTTTTATTTTGCTCTCGGAAATGAAACGTATGGTTGTTGGAAGGGTTAGAAATCAGATTAAACATGGCCGAATTTTAAAAAACTTTCCAACCGCACCCAAGAACCAATTTTTCGGTAATTTTGAAATATGATATTTCAAGATCGATCTTGCATTGAACTAAACTAGATTTGAAACCAAATTAAAATTGATTATACTTGACACAAAGCCCACAATATGCAGCTCCTAGAGTGGTAGTTCACACCTAATATTAGTTCCAAAATTGGCCTCCAACTGAAGGTGGCATAGTGTGTACGTGAAGCCGATTCAACAATACCGTTTTTGCATAAACCAGTCTTCAACTTGCCTGGATCGAAGTAGGTATGTGTATTTGATATGCTCGGATGTTTTTCTTGCAAAATCACAATAGAGAAATGATGGAAACCAGCCTTTATCACAGTTGGGCCGAATTAGGATTTCTGGGAGGCAAATGGAGAAGAGGAGAGAACAAGAGAGTGGTGAGAATTAGTGAATTCACCCCTCCCATCTTAGTCCCTTATATAGAGCACTCTCTTAACCTAATTAAGAGCTTATCCAAATCAAATTTAGATTTCGACTTTATGTTTAATTAATAAGAACTCTCTTCTTAAGAGAATGGGTGTTTCATACCAAAATCCATGCCCATTTTCAACCCAAATCAAGTTGACATGTAATCACTTAACTAATCAGATTAGTAATGGGCCTTAGGTTCATTTTTTCTAATGGTTCACATCCCAAGGTGTTGCATGGACACTTTGGCCCTGAATATTGCATGTCATGGGACCCACAAAGGTCTTACATAAGTCCATAAGGGTTCGGCCCCACCTCTAGTAGAGGTTAGGTTGAATTCACTACTCAAGGGCAATGGACCCTTGACCCAATTCGTTAAGTGTAGCTTTCCAGTTTTGCCCACTTATCTCTAAGGTCCAGTGCATAACTAGAAATTAATCTAGGTTTAGTGTTTCTTCTAAACACCCACTAGTAATGCTTAGGGTCTAACCCTTGCATCTAAGACAAGCTACTCCACTAGTTCGGCAATACACCTGTCAACACCCGATTTTTGCTCGATCCACCGCCTAAACCTCCAATTTATCCCAAAGACCCTATTAGACCCATCTAACCTCTCCAAAACACCCAAAAACCCACAAAACCAATCTTTTAACCCAGAATTCTTCATACCAACCATTAAACTTATCTGATGCCAATCTGATGACCCCCAATCAACCCTTGTCTGCACCTTGATCCTCAAATCAAACACCAACATCAGAATCAAGACATCCTAAAACTTCCACCCGTAAAGTTTCAACCTAAAATTCCCTTATTTTCCCCGCCATCAAGCAAAGTTTCCACTTTGAGCCTTCTCATTAACCCAAACACTCAAATCTCAGATTCCCTTGATCTTAACACATTTGAACCAATCGGCTCACACCATTAAATCTTGGACACACCAAAACATTTACCCATAAAATTTTAACCAAAGATTCCTCCATTTACCCTTCCATCAAATCATGATTCCATTTCGAACCCTCTTGTGAACCCAAATTCCCACAATCTTAACCCCTCCAGAACCAGTCAGACATCACCATCAGATCCCGGACATCTCCAAATACTCACCTATAAATAGGGTGGCCACGAGCCGAGCTCTTTACGAGCTACTTCGAACCGAGCTCGAACCTAATTTGTAGGTTCGTTTATTAGTCGAGCCGAGCTCGAATAGCTACATGCATATAATAATAATAATAAAAAAAATTATAGAAAGTATATATATATATATAATATTTTTATTTTTATATATAATAATAACAACTAATTATTATAATTCTTAATTTTTTAAATATCAAATAAAACATATTATATATATTTATTTATTTTTATAAAACAATTTTCTTAAGTAGAGCTTAAGCCGAACCGAGCTCGAGCTTACGAGCTTACGAGCTTTTGACTTGAGTCAAACTCGAACTCAAGGTTCCAGCTCGAAATGAGCTCAAGCCTTGTACTACCTTGGTAAGCCGAGCTTGAATAACTAGCTATTTAGCTCGGCTAAGATCCACCCCTACCTAGAAAATTTCAGCCCAAAATACTTTTGTTTACCCCTTCGTTGCTCCTAAATTCCATTTTGAGGCTCTAGATTTATCGAATCAAGCCCTTTCTAGATTTGCCCAATTTGGGCCCATTTAGCCCAATCAAACCCTGCCAATCAACTCAGAATGTCCAAAAACCTTACCTTGCCAAATTTTGGTAAAAAATACCTCCATTTACCCCTTCATTATACTAAGATTCAATTTCAAGGCTCTAGATTATCGGATTCCAAATATGCCAAAGATGGGCCCAATTAAATCAATCAGACCTTGCCAATCACCGAGGAGTGCCAAAAAACCCCTACATATGAAATTTCAAACCAAAATGCCTATATTTATCCCTTTATCGTACTAAGGTTCCATTTTAAGGCTCTAGATTGATCGAATTCCAAATCAACCCAATCTGGGCCTAGTTGGCCCAATTTGACCTTACCAATCACCTCAGGAAGCCCTGAAATGCTACCCTATGAAATTTCAACCAAAACTACCCCAATTTACCCACTCATCGAGAAAGATTTTGTTTTGACTAATCTTATTAGTCCGCGCACATACACAACCCCTCTCTGCGGTTAAACCCACCTTAACCCCTTGATTATTGACCCAAAACCCCTATCGTTGAACCAGAACTCTGGCTTAACTCCTTAAACCCGGCCAGACCAAAGTTCCATTCGATTTGGCTGAAATTACGAAACTACCCCTTGGAATCCTAAAATTATGAAATTGCCATTGCACCCTACTATTTAAACAGACCTAATTTTCATTCGAAAAAGTAAAGGTGAGAGCTGAATTCGAAGGACTATTCATCTTCTCCACTTGAACCAACAGCGATGCAGCGAAAAATCCCTTCCCCTTGCTAGTTCTTCCATCTCTTTCTCTTACTTCCTCTCTTTCTTTCCCTCTCCATTGCTTTCCCCTTTCTTCTTCATCCATTTCTCCTTTGTTTCACTAGTTGTTATTGTATATTCCGACCAAAACAGGGGAGTTGAATTGTAGAGGTGAGCTCGCCTTCTATCCCTATTCGAACCCAGCAAATCCTATCCATCTTGAGTCTGTTTGAGCCTCCGGTTACCCATGGTTCTCTGCGGTGACATTCTCAGTGTTCCCATTCCTGTTCCAACGAAGTTGATAACTGGCATTCTCTATTGTCATTGTCAATTGAAGGTGAATGGTCGAAATTGATGCCGACTGGCTAACTAAAGCCTCTCGCATTGCAGCACCTACTTCAAACCGAGATCCCAGTTGTGATTCCTCTATTCACTTGATTATTCTTAGGCTAAATCACATTAGGTAATATCCATTGCATTTTTACTTTCTTTGTTTTCTCCCCTTATTTTGATTTAGTTTCTTCTTTTTGCCATTGATTTATCGGGATTGAGGGAGGAGGAAAGAGTTGATGGATCTGGTGAAACTAGTTCCCATAAATTCTCAATGCCTACTCAGTCTCTTCTTTTTTATCTCTAATCAAGGACTGAATGCATGATCAATGTGATTAATGATCTTTAGATATTTTTAATTTATTTTATTGGGTAACTGTCCAAAATCCACCATCACTTTTTATGAATTCTCTTAAACTCACCATAAATTTTCAAAACGTTCAAAACTCACCATTATATTTTCTAAAACTCACCATCCATTAAAACATCATTAAAGTTAAATGACCCAAGTTGTCCACGTCAACCTAAATGCATTTTCAAGACTAAACTGCCCTTGAGTTGAGTTTCCTCTAATTCATTATTATGTGTATTCTGGATTGGCAATTAATGAGGAGTGACAAGTTCGGCAAGAACTCTCGTGCTTTAAGGTAAGAAAGATTTAGTGGGGATACAGAGATTGTTGGATTTTAATCTCATAAGAGATTAAGTCCACTAGGTTTGATTGGTCAATTACATGAGAAATTGCACCTGCACACTTGATTGAAAAATTAACTTTTCTCTTACAAAACCTAGTTTTGAACTTGTCCCACATTGGAAAGTTATAAGCTTTGTTTTTAGTATTTTAATAGGAGTTGATTTACACTCAGAAATAGTAGAGGAGAGTATGGGGGTTTGATACCGTGCAACGCGCGCGCACGCGTGTGTGCGGCGCAATGAGGCGCACTTTGCTCGCACCCGCGTGGCTTGCAAAGGGTGGCTTTGGTTTTGGTGCGATGCTGACTGTTGATGAGATCAACGGTCACGATTCAATCAGGTGTGATCAAGAGGCACAATTCAAAGTTAACAGTCATTAACTGTTAACTACTTTTTAAACAATCACAATGTTTGAAATTGTGACTGTTCAAGGTGCCTTCTCTAAACCAGCACCTACCTTTTCTTCATACCTCTTGATAAACTATTTAAGGAGCAAGATTCAGACTTCAAAAACACACATTTTCGAAATCCACTTTCTCTCTCTCTCTCTCTCAATCCGGTCTGCTACAGTCTCATAGAAGGTTTCTCCGTAGATTCTTCAACTTTGTTGGTTGCAGATTCTCGCCCAAGGCTATGTTGTATCCTAGAAACGGATTTGCCTGTAACCCAACAGCAAACTTAGTGAAATTGAGTCAGGGCAACTAACGTTCTAAAGACAGTGTCTTCAGACACGCCTCAGAACTTCTCCTCCAAAGTTACAGTGACCCCATTTTCCAACAATTTTAGAACGTTATTCTGTAATGGAGGCGGAAGCAAGCATGACTTAGATCAAGATGATGAACCAAGATCTTGTTCGACTAGACCAATTCGATGGAGCAAACTTCAGCCGATGGAAAGACAAGATGATCTTCTTTCTGACCACACTAAAACTATACTATCTGTTGGACCCGAATCTACAATCACTTATTGAACCCACTGACAAAGACTCAGAAAAACTAAAGAAGGAAAGAGCAAAACGAGAAGAGCACTCACTTCTGTGCCGAAGACACATACTGAATGCCTTATCAGGCCGGCTCTACAACTTCTACAAGGAACTTACATCTCCAAAAGAAATCTGGAAGGCCTTGAAATTCAAATACAAGGTGCAAGAAGCAGGTACGAATAAGTATCTTATTGCAGAATACTTTGACTTCACCATGAATGACCATAAACCCATACTAGAGCAAGTTCATGAATTGCAGGTGATAGTCAACAAAATTCGATCCCTTGACATCATCCTTCCTGAATCTTTCCAAGTGGGAGCAATCATTGCCAAACTTCCACCCTCTTGGAAGGATTACATGAATAAGCTTCTGCACAAGGCTGAAGAACTTACTTTGGAGAAAATTCACCAACACCTTCGTATTGAAGAAGAGTCTCGGATTAGAGACAGTAGGGATAAGACCTTGGCCGGTATGTTGAACTCTAAGGTCAATTTTGTGGAAAACGGATCGAAGAAGACTAACCCTGCATTACAAGTAAAGAAAAGGGATGAGGACTTCAAGAAGAACAACAATAATAAAGGATCCTGCTATGTTTGTGGAAAGAAGGGGCATTATGCCCGACTCTGCCGACATCGGAAAGGCGGAACCAAGTCTGAAAACATGGTAGAAGACAATCTAGTGGCCATGATTACTGAAGTCAACGTGGCAGAATCGTCTTTGGATGGTGGTTTGAGTCAGGCGCCATAGTCCATGTTTGCAAGGACAATTCCTTGTTCAAGACATATGAAGAAGTGACTGATGGCTAGGAGGTATAGATGGGAAACCAAACATGTGCCAAAGTTGCTGGAAGAGGCAGCGTAGAGTTGAACTTCACTTATGCAAAGACACTGACTCTCTTGAATGTTCTCCATGTTCCTGACATTAGAAAGAAATTGGTCTCAGTAAATCTTGTCCGTAAGAGGGGATTCAAAGTTGTCTTTGAATCCGATAAACTAATCCTATCCAAGAATGGGATGTTTGTTGGAAAGGGATATGGTTATAATGGTATGTTCAAATTGAGTATTAACGAAGGAAAATCTTGGAGTGGTACCTACAATAGTAAGTCTAAACATATAAGTCCGAGACATGAATTTGTTAGGCAACTGATTCAAGATGGAGTCATCATTATAACCTATGTGAGGTCAAGTAAAATCTTGGTTGATCATCTTACCAAGGGCTTGRCCAGAGAATTGGTAAGAATGACAACCAAAGAGATGGGATTAAAACCCTTTACTTAGTCACTTGTAATGGTAACCCAATCTGAATTGAAAAACCATTAGTATTGGGTTTAATAGGTAATAACAAGTTACAGCAATGTGACTGTTAGCACTGACATTGAGAAATTTCCCATCACAACATAACTGTGTTGTCCATTATGATGAGAGGTCGAGTTAAACTCTTAATGAAGTTCTGAAATGTGTCAAATAACGGAACATATAGTGGAACTTCACCTATGTGAACATAGAAGTAGTGTCGTTTCTAATAAGAGTTTGGGTTTGCTCTCGAGATTGTTCATGAAACCAGGAAAGAAGCACATGGCCATTACAGTGCTGAGCAAAACTTGAAACTCTTGTAGAGATTAGACATTTTTGTGTGTATAGGTGTCTTCGGTCTGTTTTGAGCGTAATTGGTTTAAGATCTTACCACCAATAACTTTGACAAGGCTCTGAGATATCTATAATAACAAAAGGTTTAAGTTGATAAACACCTTTTGTATCCATAATTGTGCCATAGTTGTTTGGATTGTGAGAGAAATATGTAATTGATCAATCAATGTGGGGGATTGTTGGATTTTAATCTCTTAAGGGATTAAATCCAATGGGTTTGATTAGTCAATTACATGAGAAATTGCACCTGCACATTTGATTGAAAAATTAGCTTTTCTCTTACAAAACTCAGTTTTGAACATGTCCCACATTGGAAAGTTATAAGCCTTGTTTTTAGTATTTTAATAGAAGCTGATTTACACTCCTTAGAAATAGTAGAGGAGAGTATGAGGGTTTGATACCACACAACATACGCACACGCATGATCACCGTTGATGAGATCAACGGTCACGATTCGATCAGGTGTGATCAAGATGCACAGTTCAAAGTTAACAGTCATTAACTGTTAACTACTTTTTAAACAGTCACAATGTTTGAAATTGTGACTATTCAAGGTGCCTTCTCTAAACTAGCACCTACCTTTTCTTCATACCTCTTCATAAACTATTTAAGGAGCAAGAATCCCCAAATCCCTAAAGCTCTTACATAAATTCACTGATACATGTACTTGTAGCTTGTAATGGGATGCACAAGGAAGATGATGTGGCGCAATCCGGCTACTCCCAGTAGGAGATGATCTAGCTCCCGGCAACGACGGGCTTGACGAACCTGCAAGAGATGAACCAGAGAACTCGGGGGTGTTTACCCAGCGGGGTCGTTCCGATGCTTAAGTTAGCACTCAGTTGTTAGCTGAAAATGATATCAGATTGTTAGAGAGCTAGAGAGCAGAGATTATGCATCTTCTTCACCCCTGGGGGGTGAAGCCTTTATGTACTGAAGTCCTCACGGATTTGGTGGAGTAGTTCCTGGATCCCCGTTGTGATGGGATCCGTTTTTGTGTTAGGTGGGGATAACGTCACCAAACGGTAAGGTTGCCCATTTCCTCCTGAATCGGGGAGTTGGTGAGCTAATATAGCCGTTACAAGGCTCGATCCCATAAGACGCGGGGTACAATGGTGAGATCCTTGGAATTATCATGCGGTAATTGGTGAGCATCACCTAAGCTCGTGTTCTTCAGACCCAACCTGTTGTGAATGCTGAAGTGCCTTAGTACCGAGGTAATCTTGCACCGAGGTAGGCTTGTCTAGAGGTGGTCCTGTTGTTCGGGCTCGATCTGTAGCAGACTTGGTACCGCTATCCTGGTCGCGATCTAGTACCGAGGTGATCTTAGTTCAGGATGATCTTGGCTCGAAGTAACTTTAGTTCGGGGTAACAGGGTACCCGAGGTCGCTTTGTAGTGAACTGACCACGTTGAGTTGTCACTTATGTCGAATCACGTCCACGTGTCGAAATGACCATGCTGAGTTGTCACTTATGTCGAGTCACGCTCACGTGTCCCCTGTTACGAGGTCGGGCCAAATCCACCCTCATCATTTTCCCCCCACTCCCGAGCTGAAAGTAACTCGGCGAAGGGAGTAGATTGCTCCTTTTGGCCCTTGAATGAATAATTCGATGAGATCGTAAGCGTCGATCCAATTTGCTTCTCAGGTCGGAAGAGTCCTAGCGTTAGCAGCATTGTGTAGGACCTCGCCATCTTTCTTTTCGGGGCCTGAGAGCGAGTTCATCTACTCGAGGAGAGGTGGAGCAGGTACCCCGAGGATATCTACCTTATTAGGGATGTGACCATCAAGAGGTTCTGTGATCCGGCTAAGTACCTGAAGAGTGAAGCTCATCACGCCGTTTTTAAGAGGGGGTTCTGTGTGACTGCTTTATCAGGTCGCTCCACCTAGGTAGACTTCGACATAATGTTCTTCGAGCTGGCCCTAGCCGATGAGTTTGATGCGGAGCTTGCAACCGAGGTGGAGGTCGACTATGAAGAAATCAAGTTTGCATCCATCATGGTGTTGAGAGCGAACTAGTCTTTCTTTTGTTTTCTCGTGCTGAATACGAATTGCTTTAGCCCTTAGGCTCTGGGAGCGACTCGCAATCCACTCTCCTTACCCTTGGTTTTGCCCATGCTGAAGAGGCGACTGTGTCTTATGCGGTGCCGAGGTCTTTTATCCGTTCGGCACTTTAGCCCTTAGGATCTGGGAGTGACTCGCAGTCCACTCTCCTTACCCTTCGTTTTGTCCATGTCGAAGAGGCGGCTGAGTCTTATGCGGTGCCGAGGTCTTTTATCAGTTCGACACTTTAGCCCTTAGGCTCTGGGAGTGACTCGTAGTCCACTCTCTTTACCCTTGACTTTTCCCATGCCGAAGAGGCGATTGGGTCTTAAGCGGTGCCGAGGTCTTTTATTAGTTTGACACTTTAGCCCTTAGGCTCTGGGAGCGACTCGTAGTCCACTCCCCTTGATTTTGCCCATGCCAAAGAGGCGAGTAGGTCTTATGCGGTGCCAAAGTCTTTGCTAGTTTGGCACTTTAGCCCTTAGGTTCTGGGAGCGACTCGTAGTCCACTCTCCTTGATCTTTGATTTTGCCTATGCCAAAGAGGCAACTGGGTCTTATGTGGTGCCGAGGTTTTTTATCAATTATGCACTTTAGCCCTTAGGCTTTGTGAGCGACTCGTAGTCCACTCTCCTTACCCTTGGTTCTGCCCATGCCGAAGAGGCGGTTGGGTCTTATGCGGTGCCAATGTCTTTTATCAGTTCGGCACTTTAGCCCTTAGGCTCTGGGAGTGACTCGTAGTCCACTTCCCTTGATTTTGCCCATGCCGAAGAGGCGACTTGGTCTTATGCGGTGCCGAAGTCTTTACCAGTTCGACACTTTAGCCCTTAGGCTCTAAGAGGGACTCGTAGTCCACTCTCCTTGATCTTTGATTTTGCCCATGCCGAAGAGTTGAATGGGTTTTATGTGGTGTCAAGGTCTTTTATCAGTTCGGCACTTTAGCCCTTAGGCTCTGGGAGCGACTCGCAGTCCACTCTTCTTACCCTTGGTTTTGCCCATGCCGAAGAGGCAGCTGGGTCTTATGCGGTGTCGAGGTCTTTTATCAGTTCGATGCTTTAGAGCTACGATTGCGCTGCATCAGCCTCGTTAGTGATGCCGGTCACTCAGCCTCGTTGGCCGCCAACTCCCGCGGAAGCCACAAAGAGCTCATCTTGTAGAGGGTACCTCGCGAAGAGGACTGATGAGGCTTTATCCGAGTTGAAACAAAGTTGGTAGAGTTACTTAGTCTGTTAGCTATCAACTTCCTGCATAGTCTTTGAGTTCATAAAAAATGGAAACTAGAAAGCGAGAACTTTAGTTTCTAAAAAGTGAGAACTTAGCTTTTTGGACGAAGATGACTTCATCGTTCAGAAGATGAGAACTTAGCTTTTTGTAGCGTATCCCACAGAACCACAAAGGGTTTAGTGAATGTCGCGCCGACTATAGGAGGGAGTGGCACGTACACTTGTGCAGTCACTTAGGGCATCGTCAACGCTGGTACCCCAGCCGCAGTAAGCGGTATGGTGAACTGACCTATACGAACATACGGGAACTAAGGTTGTCCCTTGGAGACGTTGACTTCATTGTTTTGTGCGGCGTTGCTGGAGGAATCCATGGATTTGATTCTGAGCTTGAGATTTTTGAAATGGAGACAAAAGGCTTTTAGTAGTGATTTCCCACAGGCGACGCCAAATGATGTAGCGCAATCCGGCTGCTCCTTGTAGGAGATGATCTGGCTACTAGCAACGACGGGAACTAAGGAACCTGTAGGGGATGAACCAGAGAACTCGAGGTGGCTTATCCGGCGGGGTCACTCTGATGCTTAAGTTAGCACACAGTTGCGAGCTTGAAGACGATATTAGATTGCGAGAGAGCAAGAGAGCAAAGATTACACATCCTCTTCATCCCTGGGGGGTGAAGCCATTATATACTGGTGATGGAGGGTGATTTGACCCGACCTCGTAGCGCGGGTACACGTGGGCATGACCTTGCTCAAGCGATGACTCAGCATGACAGCACAGCAAGCGCAACCGCAACTCGGGGGAAAGGGTTCACCGAGTTTAGTCTGGCAACTCGGCGGGTTATGCTACTTGCCGAGAGCTGTCTAGCTTGCACCTCCTTCCCAAGGCTGAGGCGCTCCGAGCTACCTCCGAGCTCAGGGCCCCCTGAACTTTCCTAATGCCCGAGCTCCTCCCAGTGGATTTTAGGCCACTCCCAAACAGGAACACCCCGATCCACCTCTAGATACCCCGAGGTAGAGACACCTCGGGCCAGATAGCTCGATGTAGCTTGCTACAGGCAGCTCGCCACTTGCAGGATAGCTCGGTACAGGGTAGCTCGCAAAAGAGCAGTTCGGCACATCACAGGAAGGCCTCCTGCCCGACCACCATACCAGACAAACCTGGAGACTGCAACCACGTCTCTCGTCAGGCAGTGTTGTGCCCACCACCTTTAGAAGGTGTCTTACACCTGGCAGGTACGTACCCTGCAACGACGGCCTCGTGTGTGCCACCTCAGCCCTGGCTGTAACGGCTGCGGTAGGACGACAGTGGCGATTATACCTGCCCTGTCAGAGGTAGGTGGGCCTGATTCGACAGAGTTCTGTTATAAGTAGCCCAATCCCAAAGGACAGAGGTAACTTTTTGATACTCGCGCTATCTGCACTCTTAGCTTTCTTCCTCTTTTTGCATCTTTCACAGAACTCTAACTTAAGTGTCAGAGTTTTCCCGTCGGGCTAGCCCCCGGGGATCCCTCATCTTCTCCATCTCAGGTACCTTTCAGGCGCCACCCAAGTGCCAGCTAGGAGTGATCGGATTACGCACCATCATTTGGCGCCGTCTGTGGGAACGCTTCTAAAAGCCTTCCTCTAAGCTTTCATAGTTCATTCTTTTCTAAAAACTCAACATTCATGGCTTCTTCAAGCAATACCGGACGTAGCATGGAGATGGACATCGCCAGGGAACAACTCCAGGTCCCCGGGTCTGCATTGGGCAGTTCACCTTTCCCCTTACGGTGGACGGAGTCCCTAGCCTGAACGTGCCACGAGTAGTTGTGCCTGTGAGTGTTCCCCTTCCCCCCTCCGTTGAGACAACCTTTGCTGAACCAATTGTTGTCCGTTCGACGACAAGCTAGAGCCAACTCGACAACCTGGTGAAGTCCATGCGAGCCATGCAAGCCCAGATGCAGCAGTTTCAGTAGTTCCAGCTCTACCAGCAGCAGGTGTTGCGCCAAGTCTCTCAATATCACTATCAGTAGCAGTTCCCTCAGCTGCCTCAGCTCCCTCCTCGGCGCCCAGCCTCACGGCAAGCTAGGTCTCGCCGCTAGGATGAACGCCCTTCTCGCCAAGGAGAGGCTTCCCAGAACCCCCCTAAGAGTCAAGCCTCCTCCTGCGGCAGAAAGGAAAGACCAACCACTCCGATCTCGCCGCGGGTAGTCAGGTCGGGAGGACCCCAACTCGCCAGGTCTAAATCACCCCAGCAATCAAAGTTCGAAGCCCCGCTTCTAGAGAACCGGTTTGAGATTCTGGCTGCAGACTCTAAGCAGAACCCCTCTATCTGCAGCCATCACCAGTAGCCCGAGCTGTTTCCTACGCAAACTATTCCTGACAGTACGAAGGTGAGCAGCACCAATGTTGGGCCCGCCAAGAAGCAAAGACGCCGCCGCCGAGCTCGCCGAACTACCACCCACAACCTGCCCGAGCTCAGAGGTAAGCTTGAGTGAAGTTAAAGCTCCCCTCTTTTCTGTTTCATCCCCCTTGTCTCCCGAGCTCTTGGCTGTTCCAATGCCCAAGGACTGCAAGCTCCCCCCTCTCAATAAATATGACGGGTCATTCGACCCGAATGATCATGTAGACGCTTTCCAGTCACAGATGCACCTAGTGAGGGCAAGTGAGTCTTGCATGTGCGTGGCTTTCTCCACCACTTTCAGAGGAGTGGCCCGCACATGGTATCGAAACCTTGCACCCGGATCGATAAGAAGTTAGGCGCAGTTCGCGCAAGCCTTCACGTCCCACTTCGTCACCAGCAAGCGGTGCCCGCGAACTGAGGAAAGTCTTGTCAACATAGTCCATAGAGGGAGAGTCCATCTGGGGCTATATCAAGCGGTTCTATGATGCATGCATGCAGATACCGCGCCTAGACCCCGTAGTGTGCCTTGCAGCAGCCAAGAAGGGCGTGACGCACAAAGAATTCAAGTGGCACATGGTTGTCAACCAGCCGGCGACCATAACTGAATTCCTTAAGCTCGCGGACAGGTTCAGAGCCATGGAAGAAGAGATCAACCAAAAGGGCGAGAGTGCGCCCGAGAAGAGAAAGAGAGAAGGAGAACCTTCTTGCCAAGGAGACAGCCGAAATAAGAAGGACGTAGCTCGGGGGGCAAAGTCGGCCGTTCCGATCCCCTGTAGCGGACCGAACTAACTATACCCCATTGAACGCTAAGCGAGCCGAAATCCTGATGGCAATCACGGATGCCCCATACGTGAAGTGGCCACCCCGCTTGAGGGGGAATCCTAATGAAAGGAATAAAAATTTGTATTGTAGTTTTCATAGAGACCACCGTCATAGTACTGAGAACTGTAAGAATCTCCGCGATGAGATAGAGGAACTCATTCGTTGCAGATATCTAAGGAATTTCGTACAAAATAATAATAATAAAAATAAAGCAGGTCAGCAAGGGGAGCACGATAAGGATGTTCCCGAGTCCAGCAACATGCCGGCAGAGCAGTCACAGAGGCATCCCCCGGAAGAGAGGCCAATTCGGGGCACCATCCACATGATAGTTGGAGGCTCGATCATTGTGGGTTGTACCTCGGCGGCAGCTCGGACATCAGTTCACGAGGTTGCCAGAGAAGAGAAGAATCCTCCTAAGCGGTCGAAGACAGAGGAACCGATCTTCTTCACAGAGGACGATGCGCGTGGGATCCACTACTCCCACAATGACACGCTCGTCATAAAAGTAAGGATCAATGATTTCGAGGTCAGGCGCGTCCTCGTTGACTTAAGTAGCTCAGCAGATATCCTCTTCAAAGCCACGTTCGACCAGCTTCAGTTGCAGGGAAGTGACTTGAGGCCCGCTAATACTCCCTTGGTAGGCTTCAGCAGAGAAGAAGTCAGGCCCCTCGGGAAAATAACAGTACGTGTGGATGTCGGCACATGGCCCAGTGTAGTCAGACTCAACCATTACTTCTTGGTGGTCGCAACCCCCTCCCCGTACAATGCCATAATAGGCCGGCCGATCACCCATGTCCTACGGGTGGTGGTCTCCACTTATCATTTGGCAATGAAGTTCCCTATAGACTTCGGAGTAGGGGTAGCGTGGGGCAACCAGCTTGAGTCTCGCAAGTGCTATGTCGCCGCCCTCAAGAGAAAGATCAAGGTGGCTGACAACCTCGAACTGGAGCAACCTACGGAGCAAGGCGAAGAACGATTTGCACCCACGGAATAAACAGTTGCCATTCTGACTTCAGCAGAAGACCCAGCTCGGACACTTCAGATTGGTGCTTCAGTCCAAGAACCCCTCCGATTCGAACTAGTAAGTTTCCTACTTCAAAACTTAGATGTTTTTGCATGGTCCGCGGCAGAGATGCCCAGTATAGACCTTAGTCTTATAACTCACAAGCTCAATATTGATCCTGTAGTTAGGCCCGTTAGATAGAAGAAACGCAACCTAGCCCCGGAGCGATGGAAAGCAGTCGACGAGGAGGTCGCGAAGCTCCTCGCAGCCGACATCATAAGAGAAGTCCATTACCCGAGCTGGGTAGCCAACCCCGTTCTGGTAAAGAAGGCTAACGGCAAGTGGCGCATGTGCGTTGACTACACCGGCCTAAACCGAGCCTACCCAAAAGACTGCTTCCCACTCCCTAGAATCGACTGCCTGGTGGGCGCGACCTCAGGGCACGAGTTGTTGAGTTTCTTAGATGCCTATTCGGGCTATAACTAAATCAGGATAGACCCGACGAACGAAGAAAATACTGCCTTCATCACAGAGTTCGGTCTATATTGTTACAAGGTTATGCCCTTCGGGTTGAAAAATGCTGGGGCAACCTTTCAAAGGCTTGTAAATAAATTATTTGAGCCATTAATTGGTAGAAAAATAGAGTGTTATGTAGACGACATGGTCGTCAAAACTCAATTCTCACACGAATTAATACAAGACTTGCATTTTGTCTTTCAAATTCTGCGACAATTTAACATGAAGTTGAATCCAAACAAGTGTGTCTTCGGTGTCACCTCAGGCAAATTCGTAGGATACATCGTTAACCAGCGCGGTATTGAGGCCAACCCGGGTAAGATTAAGGTCATCTTAGATATGAGACAACCCTGGAAGTTGAAGGAGGTTCAGAGGTTGAATGGCCGTGTAGCTGCCCTGAGCCGCTTTATGTCCAAGTCAGCGGACCGCTGTCTGCCTTTATTTAAGGCAATTAAAAGCAAAGGGTTCGAACGGACCCAAGACTGGTAGCTCGCATTTGACGAGCTCAAGAAATACCTCGCTAGTGTGCCAATCTTAACCCGGCCCGAAGAGGGTGATGTTTTAGAGTTGTACCTCTCGGCAAGTGACGAAGTGGTCAGCTCGGTACTAATATAGGAAGTAGATCGGGTCCAACGACCCATCTATTATGTTAGTAATGTATTGCAGGGAGCAGAGACGAGGTATCTAGAGATAGAGAAGCTAGCCTATGCACTAGTCATCGCAGCTCGGAAGCTCCATCCGTACTTCGAGGCTCATACTGTTATCGTCCTCACTGACAAACCTCAGAGGCAAGTCTTACTTAAGCCTGAGGTCTCTGGTCGATTGACGAAGTGGGCCGTTGAGCTCAGCGAGTACGACCTTCGATACAAGCTGCAAACTGCTATTAAGGCCCAAGCCTTAGCAGATTTCATTGCCGAGTGCACTTTCAGCTCCGAAGTCCCCAGGCCAGTTGAGCACGAGGCCCCCAGTCCGGGCTCACCCGAAGCTCCCAAGCCAGTTGAGTCCAGGCCCTGTGAGGTAGCAACCAGTGTGGCATCTCTCCTACTTAGGACAAGCGCGAATTGGGATGAGGAGCCCTGGATCCTTCACATAGATGGCTCCTTGAACCAGCAGGGCAGCGGAGCCAGAATAGTTTTGCACGACCCAAGTGGCACGGAATTGGAGTATGCACTACGCTTCGAGTTCGCGTCATCCAATTATGAAGCGGAATACGAAGCGTTGATAGCTGGACTAGCTTTAGCCAGAGAAGTAAAAGCCAAGCACATCATCATCTGCAGCGATTCCCAGCTTGTAGTCAACCAAGTCACAGGAGATTACAAAGCTCGCAAACCAACCATGGTTGTTTACTTAGCCAAAGTAAGAGAGGCTCTGCTCAACTTCCAGTCACACTTCATTAGGAAAATCCCGTGGTCGGAGAACGCTGAGGTCGATGCCCTGTCCCAGTTAGCTAACGCCAGCGATATGACCATGAGAACCGTGTACATAGAGGACCTGCCTCGGCCTAGCATTCTCGGGGGGGTAGAGGAGGTCACTCCCGTCATTCAAGCAGAGCCGAGCTGGATTGACCCGCTCGCGAGCTTCTTGCTACACGGGACACTCCCTACAGATCGCAATGCGGCCAGAAGGCTAGAGCGTCAGGCAGCCAAATACGTCATAATAGACGAACGGTTGTACCGGAGATCCTACGCGCTCCCCTACCTGTGTTGCTTGCGACCTACCAAAGCTGAGCTTGTACCCCGCGATACTCATGAGCGTCTGTGCGGCGGACACTTGGGGGGCAGAGCCCTCGCCCAAAAAGCACTACGACAAGGGTATTATTGGCCAACAATGAAGGCAGATGCCATCGAGCTCGTCAGAAAATGTGACAAATGCCAGAAGCATGCCAATATTCACCATCAGCATGCTGTCGACCTCAAGTATCTCACCAGCCCGTTGCCTTTCGCACAATGGGGCATCGACATACTTGGACCGTTCCCGCCAGCGGCAGGCCAGAGGAAGTTCTTAGTAGTAGCAGTGGATTATTTCACCAAGTGGGTAGAAGCTGAACTTCTTGTAACGATTACAGCCCGGAACATCCAAAACTTCTTTTGGAAGAACATTGTGTGCCGCTTCGGGCTACCCCGGGTACTAATTTCTGACAACGGCAAGCAGTTTGAGGACATCAAATTCCAGAATTGGTGCCAAGACATGGGGATCCGACAAAATTTCACTTCTGTTGCACACTCTCAAGCAAACGGTCAAGCAGAAGTCACAAATAGAGCCATCCTCCGTGGACTGAAGGCACGTTTGGACCGAGCTAAAGGATTGTGGGTAGACGAGCTACCCAGTGTTCTATGGGCTTACCGAACCACGGAAAAAACCGCCACAGGAGAGACTCCCTTCAACCTCACTTACGACACCAAAGCAGTTATCCCGGCAGAAATTGAAGTACCTACGCTACGACTGGAAGCATACAATGATAAGACGAATGAGGATGAGGTATGTACCAACCTCGATATACTCGACGAAGTAAGGGACCTCGCGTACATCAGGACTGCAGCTTACCAGCAAAGAGTAGCTTGGTACTATAACGCCAAGGTCAAGAAGCAGAACCTCCACGTCGGTGACCTGGTCCTTCGTAAAGTTATGGTACCTGAGCCCGGCGCTGGCAAGCTCGGGTCCAACTAGGAAGGACCTTACCGAGTGAAATGAGTGCTCCGGGAAGGAACATACGAGCTCGAAACCCTCGAAGGGAGACAGGTACCTCGGGCATGGAATATTGTCAACTTAAGACAGTATTACCTATAACTACTGAGTAGACTACGAGTCACTCCCAGAGCCTAAGGGCCAGAATGCCGAGCTAACATGACCTCGACACTATAAGACCTTGTCGCCTCTTCGGCACGGGTGAACTCTAGGAGAGCGGACTATAAGCTACTTCCCCAACCTAAGGGCCAAAACGTCGAGCTAATGAAAGACCTCATCACCATATAAGGCCTAGTCGCCTCATCGGCATAGGCTGAGTACTTGTAATGCCTAAGGCGCAGGCAGCTCAGGTACGAACTTTGTAATGCATAGCCCGCCTCGGCATACAATAGGTTGAACCCGTTAGGGACCACCGATGTCAACTTAACCCGGGTGCAGACAAGTCGGACATATACCCTACTATGTTGCTTACCTCGGCGTACATAAGGTTACCCCTGCAAAGTACTGGGAGACAATTCGGGGTGACGATAGTCGAGAAACTCCCACTTTGGGTAGTTAGCTCGATAGCTTAACAGTTCGGGGTAAAATAATCACTTCAGCAAATAAAGTAAATTGCACAGCACTTAGCAAAGTGTATTTTCACTACAAATATTCCATTACAAAAAGTTTGTTACAAAAAAAAAAAAAAAAGATCAAGCTCGCAGGTACAGGGGCTGAACTACTTCAGAGGCTCATCGCCTTTGCTAGGGACCTCCTCAGGGGCATTAACCGGACTGGTGGCCTCTACATCATCATCGGCACCTTCATCCTCAGAGTCCGGATCATCTGCTGACTGACGCACTATGTCATTAGTGATCCGCGAAGTGGTGATGGCGCTCGTATCAAGACCGGGGTAGACGTGCCTAATTAACCACCGACTGAGCTTGAAACCCTTGCGGTAGGCCTCGGTCATCACGTCGTCGAACCTCGAAGACTTAACATAGTCAATGACAGTCTGGACCTTGGTCTCCTTGAGGGCATCTTTGAAGATCTCGGTCTTCTCTTTGAAGTCACCTCTGAGGTACTCCACCTCGTGCTCCAGCTTTCCTTTCGCTTCCTTGAGGCCTTGCACCTCAAGCTTCAGAGCATCCCGGTCTGCCTTGAGGCTGTCCATCTCGAGCCTCAAGGCCTCTTGGCCAACCTTGAACTCGTTCACCTCGGCCCTCAATCTATCCTTGTCTCGGGCCAGCTCGCTCTTCTCTGCCAACAGCACCTCAATGAAGCTCTTCTGAGTTGAGGCATCATTCTGCAAGCGGTGGATCTGACTGCGAGTTGCCCTCAGTTCGGTATGGGCTGCGCGGGATGACTTCTCAGCTTCCAAAGCCTGTCTCAGATGCCGATCAGATTGAAGGGTCAAGGCACGCACGGCTGAGTTCACCTACAAAAAGGGGACTAGTCAAAAAAAAAAAAGAAGAGAAGAGAAGAGGGTCCTTCGCATGGAACTCACCACCAAGGTATGAGAAGTAGCTCGGGCACCGAGCTGACCAGGAGTGAGATCAACCCATTTTGTGACCTCCTCTGGGTACGTAGCCTCCTTACTCTTCTGAAGGCTGCACTAGGGGTTCAGAATGCTTTGATCCTCCTGACTCCCCGAGCTGGATACCGACATCTCTGCCACATGGGTGGACTCCTCGGAAGCTTCAACGGTGACACCAGCAGGACAAGCCCCGGTTGTAGCCTCTACAAGGCAAGTCTCAGCGGAGGCTTCAGTGGCATCCCCGGCCGCAGTCTCGGTAGGCTTAGTGGTGGGCTCTGCCGCCATCTCGGGCCCCTGAGGCGCCATGTCTCCCTCCAAGTCGATGATAGGTTGAGCGCCGGGGAGATCGAGCTCCGGAGCCGGGGCCTGTGGAGGCTGAGCCTCGGCAGAGGCCTACGGGAACTCGATGCGCGCCTTCTTGGCTATGCGCTTCTTCCTCTTCATCTGGCGGAAGAGCCTCTGACTGTCTATCTTTTCCGCCTTCATGGGACCTGCAGCAAAGCTCGGCGTTAGTAACCCTGAAGTAAGTATGCGAACAAAAGAGCCGAAGTAAAGGCAAACCTACCCGGGCTCAAGCCGGCCTGGATGAGCTTCTCCTCGACTGTGAAGTCCTTGTAATTCAACCCGAGCTGAGCCCACGACTGAAGTGACTTCTTAGTCTTCCCATCAAGGATAACACCGGAGTCTTGAACGGCCACCCTTCAGTCAATGGGGAAAGGCCACCCCATGCTGCTCTGAACTACGAAGTAGTCCCACTTCCAGGCCAGGACTTTACTCGAGAGCTTGTGCATTAATTTAAAACCTGGGCGGGGAGAAAGATAATAAGCCCATATGTGCCCGGGGAGAGCGCCCAAAGCGTTCTTCTTTATTGACAAGATAGAACAGAGGATATCTAGGTCAATGGAGAAGGCGCGGTCGAAGTAGAGGAAAATGGTCCCAACCACATTCCGTATGGAATTTGGGTGAAGCTGGTCCAAGGTAATGTTAAAGTGCACCAGCACCTCAACAATCAGAGGGTGAAGAGGGAGACGGAGTCCGGCGACCAGTTGCTCCCTGAAGACCACGATCTCATCGGGACCATGCTCCCATGGAAAACTGCCGGTAGTAAGGCTGTAAGAGTACTCCCTAGGAAGGTGGAACCTCTGTATGAGATCCTGAAGTCTCTCCAGAGTCATGGTGGAAGGGCCGAACTGATCTGGCACCCGTCCTCGGTGGGAGGTGGATGCTAGATGACCTGAAGCCACCTGTACATCGGACGGATGGGTGGTAGGAGAGCCACCCTAAGCCGAGGTACCCACCTCGGGCTCGTCGATAAGGCTATCTACACTAGACGACATGAAAGCACGAAAGGAAAGAAAGTTTAGAAAAGAAAAAGAAGCTCGGGGACTCACCACAAAAAACGCGAACCGAACTGAGGAAATAACTGAGCTAGAAAACCCGAGCTAGGAACCTCAGACGCGAGCTCGATACTGACGCTGAAGACTTTGTGGCGAAGAAACGACCAAGGGTCCCCCACTATTTATAGCCACCGCATCCGGGCGTTAACGGTCGAGATTGAGATGATCCAATGGTTCTCAAAGAAATCGGCTACGGGCTCCTCGAGGCGAAATTAGTGCATTTTTTGGCGTCCGCAAAGTCCAAATCGTGTGATGTCCGTGCGTAAACCGAATGCGTCCCGGGTTTCTTTATATCGAGCCGGGCACTGGACCGGTCCAGCTAGGCGAAGCGCACGACGGAGTGGCATGAGTACCGAAGCCAAATCCACCTAGCGCGTCATGAACTCCCCGCACTGGGTCAACACCGTCAGCACAGGGAGTGGGGGGCAATTGATGGAGGGTGATTTGGCCCGACCTCCTAAAACAGGTACACGTGGGGATGACCTTGGTCAAACGATGACTCAACGTGACAGCACAGCAAGCACAACCGCATCCTGGTGGAAAGGGCTCACCGAGTTTAGTCTGGCAACTCGGCGGGTTAGGCTACTCGCCGAGAACCGCTTGGCTTGCACCTCCTTCCCAAGGCTGAGGCGCTCCGAGCTACCTCCGAGCTCAGGGCCCTCTGACCTTTCCTAATGCCCGAGCTCCTCCCAGTGGATTTTAGGCCACTCCCAAACAGGAACACCCCAATCCGCCTCTAGATACCCCGAGATAGACACCTCGGACCAGACAGCTCGGTGTAGCTTGCCACAGGCAGCTCGCCACTTGCAGGGTACCTCACAGAAGAGTAGTTCGACACATCACAGGAAGGCCTCCTGCCCGACCACCGTACTTGACAAACTTGGAGACTACAACCACATCTCTCGTCAGACAGTGTTGTGCCCGCCACCTTTAGAAGGTGTCTTACACCTGACAGGTACGTACCCTGCAACGAAGGCCCCACGCGTGCCACCTCAGCCCTGGCTGTAGCGGCTGCGGCAGGACGACCGTGGTGGTTATACCTGCCCTGTCAGAGGTAGGTGGGCCTGATTCAACAGAGTTCTGTTATAAGTAGCCCAATCCCAAAGGACAGAGGTAATTTTCTGATACTCGCGCTATTTGCACTCTTAGCTTTCTTCCTCTTTTTGCATTTTTCACAAAACTCTAACTTAAGTGTTGGAGTGTTCCCGCCGGGCAAGCCCCCGAGGATCCCTCATCTTTTCCATCTCAAGTACCTTTCAGGAGCCACGCAAGTTCTAGCTAGGAGTGATTGGATTGTGCACCATCAACAGGAGTCCTTGCGGGTTTGGTGGAGTAGTTCCTGGATCGCCAGTGTGATGGGATCCGTTTCCACGTTAGGTGGGGATAACGTCACCAACCGGTAAGATTGCCCATTTCCTCCTGAATCGAGGAGTGGGTGAGCTAATATAGTCGTTACAAGGCTTGATCTCGTAAGACGTGGGGTACGATGGTGAGATCCTTGGAATTATCATGTGGCAGTTGGTGAGCATCACCTGAGCTCGTGTTCTTTAGACCTGACCTGTTGTGAATGCCGAAGTGCCTTAGTACCGAGGTGATCTTGCATCGAGGTAGGATTGTCCCGAGGTGGTCCAGTTGTTCGGGCTCGATCTGTAGCGGACCTGGTACCGCTATCCTGGTCACAATCTGGTACTGAGGTGATCTTAGTTCAGGATGATCTTGGCTCAAAGTAACTTTAGTTCGGGGTAACAGGGTACCCGAGGTCGCTTTGTAGCGAATTGACCACGCCAAGTTGTCACTTTTATCGAGTCACGTCCATGTGTCAAAATGACCATACTGAGTTATCACCTATTTCGAGTCACACCCACGTGTCTCCCCGTTACGAGATCGGGCTAAATCCACCTTCATCGGAAGAGATAAGATGAAGAACACAAAGATGTAGAATTGTTCTTCATCATCACCATCATTGTTGGCAATGATGGTATCATATGTAAAAGTGGCAAATCAGCGAAGTATACTAGAGTTTGCTATCCTTTTCTTACTGTTTCAGTCAGCATATTGGCAGCAGGTGCCGTTGAATTCCTGCTCCAAGCTGATTTCCCTATATAACCTACACTCGTCATTAGGGTTGAGGAGCAAAGACTGGCTAAGGAAAGTCGACCCATGCTCATAGTGGGTAGGTGTTCAATGCCAGAATGGTCGGGTCGTTGGAATCAATATCTCGAGGTTTAAACGAACCCGCCTTGGTCGTCAGAATCCCTAGTTCTCCATCGATGCCCTCGCCAACTTAACCCTCTTGGCCACTTTTAATGCCTCTGGTTTCTTACTTCCCGGTTCCATTCTCGACTGGTTCGGGCAACATCTCAGAGCACTCCAAGTACTTGATCTCTGGTCTTGTTCCATTATTGACTCTATTCCTTCTTCACTAGGAAATTTAACCACCCTCAGTTCTCTCTACCTATCCGATAATAGGCTTGTCGGCATTATACCTACAACCCTAGGTCAATTATCGTGCCTTTTAGTTCTTGAGCTCTCGCAAAATTTGCTTACTGGACCCATCCCTTTGTCATTTTCCTCTCTTGTCAATCTTACCCTCCTTGACCTTTCTTCAAATTTCCTGCCTGGGCCAATTCTCCCTGCTCTTGGCAACCTCTCCAACCTTCAAACTTTGAATCTTTCCAGCAATAGCCTCTCTTCTCCTATGCCGATCCATCTTGGCGACCTTTCTCAACTGGTTGACCTTGATTTGAGCTTGAATTCTCTATCTGGGTCGTTTCCATCGGATTTGAAAGGACTGGGGAGAATGATGACAATGGTGGTTGGGAACGATTTTCTAGTAGGCACGTTGTTAGGAAATTTATTCTCCAGTCTAACTCAGCTGCAATATTTAGCCCTGAATGGCAACAATTTCCCTGGTCCTCTTCCTGATTTTTTGTGGTCATTGGTTGAATCAGCTTGGGGGAACAGTCCCTCGTTTTGAACGTTTTAAAAAGTTATGGTAAGTTTAAGAGAATTCATAAAAAGTGATGGTGGATTTAGACACTTACCCTATTTTATTTTATTTTGTCTCTCTGTTTTCTCTTCTTGAGTTCAGTTGATGGTTATTTTGCATCAATTATCTAGCCGTGTTTTTCTTTCTTTTTTAGTTTCAATTACTCAATGTCCGGAGCTGAGGGAGACAACTGATCTAAACTCTCCGATAAGCAAGGAGTTTCCCTGTAGTAGGCAACGTAAGAAATAGATAAACTAATAAATTGTGATCAATAAAAAATGATAAAAAACAATAAAAAGAAAAGGGAATGGATCAGGGGTGGATTGGTCTCTCTATAGCTTAGAAGGAAGAAAGGGGAGTGTGGAGGAATTACCAGAGGGGAGTTGAGTTATATTTCTGTGTAAATCAGGGGAGGACGAGTTGCTAAAATTAGAACAGTAAAAAATGAATAATAATCAAAAGTAAATAAATATGGGGAATAATGAGAACTGTTAGGAGAGAGAGTAGGATACCTAAGTAGGATTGTGTGAGGAAATAAATGACAACAAAAAATAACAAAAAATGATTAAATAAATAATTAGGAAAATTAAATAAAAGGTAGAAAATAAAAAAATTATAGATAAAAATACAGATGAAACAATAATGATATTAAAAAGGATAAACCAAAAAAATATATAATAAAAATGTTAAATAATAAAAAATATATTAGAACAAAGTAATAGTGAAAATTGATAGGGTAGATTATCTTTTGTATTGTTTTGTTATGGTTTACCTTCTTTTTTAGTTTTTTAACTGTTCATTTGTGCTTATGCGTGTTTGGGAATTACCATGTGGGCCCCACCTATTGGACCCGGAGATGGGTGCCTAACCCCTTCCCTCTCCCATTCCCAGAGGTCCCATCACCTCCATTTCTATAATTGATGGGTGGTGACTCCAATTCAGCCTAAGTATGCCATTTTCCGATACTCACAACACCTGTATCAACCTTATTAGGATAAATTCACCAAGTCTATCCAATGGTTGAGAACATTCTAAATTAACACGAGTCTAATAAGTGTCTAGTTTAAGGAATAATACACAAAAACACACCAATAAGAAAATGAAATAATAATGTACTTTATTTATTACTGATAAATGTTTATGTATATCAATCTCATTGGAGCTAAGGTCATACATTGTCTAATAATGGCATGCAATGTCTTAATTTTCAACTAATAATATAAAGTATTAATAAATATAATAAAAAGTTCTAAGAAGAAAAATTAATAATATAAAGAGTACAAGGTAGGGGTGCAACTCAGGCGGGTTGGGTCGGCTTGAAGGTCAACCTAGGTCCAACCCTAAAGGTGCAAACCTCAAGTTAAGCTTGGCCCAATTCAAGGTTAAGTCCAAGTTTATCAACCCATGCCTTGAAGCTCAACCTAATACAACTTGGGCTGCGTTAGTCGGACTTAGGCGGGTTAGTCAAGTTTGAATATATATATATACACGTGTATACATTATTAGAAAAAAATATTTTTATCAAAATGCAATAGACATGTATATATAATTTTTTGAGCGGACTCGGGTTAGCTTGGGCCTAGGTTGGATTAGACTTGGGTTGGGCTTGAGCTACTCGAGGCTGCAAGCCATGCCCAACCCAGGTTTAGGTCAGACTCGAGAGTTTTCTGACCCAAGCCCAACCCAAGCAAAACTTGGGTTGGGTTGGGCTCGGATTGGACTCATCCAAGTTGCACCTCTAGAGCAAGGTTCATTTTGATAAGATCCTTGACTTGTTTTACCTAAGACTTAGGATCAAATACCAGATGCACTATATGGATCCTACATTATTTCAAATGATTTTTTCTTTTCTTTTTAGTGGAGGTAATTAACTACCAATAACCTTTTTGAGAGTGGAGTTAACTGCCATTTGAACCTCATCCTTTCTTTTATCTGTTTTTGACAATGGGTAGACACGTGTGAAAAGTAATGTTTTTATTTGAGAGTGGAAATAACCACTCTTTTGATAATCTTTCTTGAAAAATATGATGCAACTTGTTTAGAGGAGAAGCCCTTTGGTCCAAAGGTTTTATTTTAATTTGTAGCCTTACCCCAAATAATGAAGTGTTATTCATGTTTCCATCAATACCCGATGCACATAATGGTATGAAAAATGTGGTGTGGCTGTATCAAATTAAATTGCCAAATGTGGTGCTCAAAAATCATTTTTGTGTCAAAAGTCAAATCCCTTTCATAATGTTTTGCATGGAGCCATAACATCAGAATGAAAAGTAAAATCAATGGGCAAAATAAAATATAACTTATTAATTCTAATGGTTACTATTTATTGTCATAATTAATAATTCTTGTAAGAAAAATTATTATACTATCCCATATATTGTACCATAAACTAATCATTGAATTTACAATGGACCATCCACTCTCTCTTCCTAATCAAACATTAAATCCTTTTTTATTGTGAAGGATAGAATAATTTGTTACTGTTGTTAGAATAATTTGTTAGTTGTTTCTGTTGTTATAGTATTTTATGTTGTTGTGTTGTTAATTTGTTTACTGTTTTTTATTAAGGTGTGCTGCCAGGGGCAAGCATGTAATTTTTCCTCTTTTATTTTTATCTCCTTAATATAAATAGAAAGTTGGGCGCCACCAGCTGAATGTTTTGGCTCCCAAACAACCAATCTCTCTTCTCCTTCCTTTCTTCTCTTCTTCCTAGAAGAAAACATGGTATTAGAGCAAACTTTTGGGCAATAGGAGGACTCTTCTTTCTCTGAACTACATCTCTTCTCGTCAGTTTTTTTTTTTTTTTTTTTTGATTTCTTGAATTGTGAGGTGCAAGAGCCCAATAAGACTGTGATTTCTCTGGGTTCTTCCTTGATCGTAACACCAAGGAAACCCTAGTTGGTGACAGCTGATGTTGTGAATGCTGCATTCTTGTTATATTCACCTTCGTACAAGTGCTATATAGGGAGTTGTGTGCTCCCTCGTGACAGGTATATGTTGTCCTCATTTAGTGTGTGTCTTGTATGGCTTAATGGTGATTGGAGACTGATTTGTTGGGTTTGTTAGTTACTGGTAGTGGTGTTTTAGCAGTGGGGTTCAATTCTAGGAGGCAGATTGGTGTGTCTTTTGTGCCCTACGTGTGTGTTCAGTAGTAGAAGTAGGGATGGGGATTTATTACTGTGTACATCAGTGGTTCCTTTTGAATTGTAGAACCTGCCTAACATGGCAATTGATGATTTAGTTTCATCTGGGCTACATCAACCCGTGGTACAGCTGGTATGAATGTCGATAATATATTTTTTCCGATGCTAATCGAGTGGGCTAAAGGTGTAAAACTATATGTTATAGTTAGGGGAATAGCTAGATACATAAATGGGAGAGTAAAAGAACCTAAAGGTGAGGCAACTGAACATGATAGGTGGGATCAAGAGAACAATATAGTGATGTCTTGGCTATTTGCATCCATGGAGCCAAGTGAAAAGAAGAATTTTATATGGACAGAGATTGCAAATGAGATATGGGAACAATCTAAAACTACCTACTCTGAGTAAAGATACTATGCTAAGATTTATTAGTTATAGGTTGAATCCTCAACCTATAAACAGGGTGACCATAGTTTGTTAGAATATTATTCAGCTCTTACCTCTGTTTGGAAGGAGTTGGATCACTATCATACTATAAAATGGAAGAATGATGGTGATGCCAAAACTTATAAGAAGTTGGTATCTAAACAATTGGTCTTTGCTTTCTTGTTGGGACTGAATCCTATGTATAAGCCTCTAAGTGTTCAAATTTTGGGAAGTCATGAATTGCCTTCACTCCAAGAGGTGTATGCCTTGGTCCAATTTGAGGAAAGTAGATGGAGTGTAATGGTTGCGAATGAGGGGAGCAACAGATTGCATTAGCTGCAACAAATGGTACTAATGTAGGAAAGAAAAGTGATCCCAAGAAAGCTGATGACAAGGACAAGTTGTGGTGCACTCAATGCCAGTGTTCAAGACATACTCGTGACAAATGTTGGGAGCTCTTTGGAAAACTAAAGTGGGCTATGAAAAATGAAGAGCAAAGTAAGGTGCAGGGTCAAAAGAAGTACAATGTAGCAAATATGGCAGCTCAAAATTCACAACCTATTGGTAACCCTGGTGCTATACAGGAACAATCCACAAGTTTTGACTCTAAGGAAGATATCATGAGCTCATTCCATAATCATTTGGAATTGTATGGTAGGGCTCTATGTCATATGGTTAACTCAGTTACTGGTACTCCTACTTCATTTGCATCTACATCAAGTAATGCGGCATCTACCTTCCATGTTTCCACTGCCACTAATTCCCCTTGGGTTATTGATTCAGGGGCCTCGAACCACATGACGGGTAAACCAAATATTTTCCACTCTTATAACCTGTTGTCCGAAAAAGATAAGGTAAGGCTTGCAGATGGATCATTCTCATCTATCTCTTACCCATGGCCTTAACCTTAATAATGTGTTACATGTACTAGGGGTGCTCACCCGAACCGTGAGCATATTTTTTGAACCAAACCGAACTATTCGGTTTTTTATTATCTGAACCAAAACTGAATCGATGCAACCAGTTAACTGGTCAACCAATTAACCACAATTCGATTTTTTGTTTTTTTTAATACACTAAAAATTAAAAAAAAAAGAGAAAAAGCCTTGGAGATGGCAATTTTCCAGTGCCAGACTGGTTGCTGACTTGTTGGTTGGTGGTTGCTGACTTGCTGTCGGCTTGAACTGTTGGTGTGTGTGTGTGTGTTTCATCTTCCCCCAAACCAATTTTCTTTTGTATCGTATGAAGACATAGTAAAACTAACCCCATCTTCCACTCCCCCCTCTCTCCTATATCTCATTCTCTCTCTCTCTCTCATTGTGTTTTTTAAGCATTTATTGAATGGGGTTGTTTGGTGAGCTACTTTCTCCACAAGTGCTTATATTGGCATAAATGACATTTTTTGCCCTCACTTCAATCATACATATAAACAATGATTTGTATATAATTATAATATACGTTTCAATGAAAAATCGCCACATCACCACATCATGACACATGAGAGCCCACGTAGGCCCACATATTGAGTGCCACATGGATAATAATAATAATAATAATAATAATAATAATAATAATAATAATAATAATAATAATAATAATAATAATAANAATAATAATAATAATAATAATAATAATAATAATAATAATAATAATAATAATAATAATAATAATAATAATAATAACAATAACAATAACAATAACAATAGCAATAACAAGTGCTTATATTGGCACTTGTTGTTATTATTATTATTATTATTATTATTATTATTATTTTATTATTATTATTATCACTCAATAGAAGAAGAAGAAGAAGAAGAAGAAGCATCTCAATTATCAATTTTCACAAAGTACTTCTAGAAAGCACTTTTAAGGATAAGTTTTTACAAAGTACTTTTAAAAATTGTTTTTAAGGAGCAATTTTTACAAATTACTTCCAAAAAGCACTTTCAAGGCATAATTTTCACAAAATACTTCTAGAAAGTGCTTTTAAAGCATAGTTTTCATAAAATACTTCAAAAAAAGTGCTTTTAAGGATCGTTTTCACAAATTACTTCCAAAAAGCATTTTTAAAGCGCAATTTTCACAAAAATACTTCCAAAAAATGCTTTTAAGGTGCAGTTTTCAAAAACTATTTCTAGAATGTGCTTTTAAGGACTAGTTTTCACAAATTACTTCCAAAAAGCACTTTCAAGTCACAGTTTTCACAAAATACTTTCAAAAAGTGCTTTTAAGGCTCATTTTTTTTTATAAAGTATGTGTTTGGTTCTGTTTATGTTTTTTATTCAATATTTGTACTTTATTTTCTTGCAAAACTGAGAAAGGTAATAATTACAACCGTTTGTGACAACTAAGCGCTACTAGGCACTACATCCGCATAACAATGAAAAAACGCTTAACCATTGAGAGAAGCTTTAAAAAATAACTTCCCCAAATGGTAGGCGTGCATAGAAACCAAAGTCACCTTTTTTTATTCTCGATGCATACAGAAAAGCATTAGAGGGGAACTACTGACGTGGTGTCTATGTGACAATGTTTATTGAATAAATGCCCACGGTTCCAAACACCCTCAAAATACTTTCAGAAAATGCTTTTAAGGACAAGTTAAGGACTAGTTTCCACAAACTACTTTTAAAAAGCACTTTCAAGGCATAGTTTTCAAAAAATGCTTTTAAGGCACATTTTCACAAAATACCTCTAAAAAGTACTTTTAAGGAGTAGTTTTCACAAAAAGTGCAAATGTTTGTAAAAGTGCATCTCACTTGGACATGTACATCATGCCCAGTGTAATCACACCAACTATTATAACACACATGGATGCTCAGTACACATAGGTTAATTTAGATGCATCATTCATATCAGATGGCCTGGTAGGTGAAGAATCATGTGGAAACATGAAACGACGGAATTGACTATTATAAATCAACAAATTATAAATAATAAATGCACAAATATAAATTTGGATTATTCAAAAAACATAAAAAAGATAACCAATACCAATGTGAATTAAAAAAAATAAAGTAGGATACAATTTATTATACATATTAATATTCAGATTATTCAAAAAAATAAAATAGGAGAATATTAACTATACATATAAATAAAAAAATGAAGATTTGGATTATTAAAAAAACATAAAAAAGATAACCAATACCAATGGGAATTAAAAAAAAAGTAGGATACAATTTATTATACATATTAATATTCAGATTATTCAAAAAAATAGGAATATATTAACTATACATATAAATCTACAAATTAAGATTCGGATTATTAAAAAAAACATAAAAAAGAAAACCAATACCACTGAGAGTTTAAAAAATAAAATAAAATAGGATACAATTTATTATACATATTAATATTCAGATTATTCAAAAAAACATATAAATATGATAAAATTTACTATAGAAACTAATAATAATGCAATAAGTGAATATTTGTATTATTCAAAAAATAAAAAATAATAATATTAACTATACATAAATCAAGGATAAAATTTATTATACATATAAAATTTATCATGCATAATAAAAATAATGAAATAATTGGAAATTCAGATTATTCAAGAAAATAAAAAAAAACATCTAAAAATAAAATAGGATGACTAAATTTGGATTATTCGAAGGAAAATGAAAATTTGGGTCATTCAAAAAAATATTAAAAACATCACCAACAAAAATTCATAAAAAATGCAAAGTGAATTTAATATCACCAAATAATATTTACCAACAAATAAAATCAACAAATATTCATACAAAAATTTATAAGAAAATGCAATCACAATTTTGAAAAAAATCAAACAGTTAACTAATATTAATCACAACAACATATATAAAACATAACAAATATTCATCACAAATATTAAACATTTAACAAAAAATTAATCAGAAGTTAAAAAAATAAAATATCACCAATATTCAAATAGTTAACTAATATTAACTTCCTTGTTGCCGGTGGCTGGACGGTGAGATTGTTGTCGTTAAACTCTTTCAAATTGAAGATTTACGAACACATCAAATTGGGGAGTTTCATGTTTAAAAAACCCAAGAAAAATGGCTTAATATGAAGAAAAACTTCACAAAATGTAAGAAAATGACAAAACAATAGGTCCACCGGCTGTTTTTCCTCATCGATCGTTGCTGGTGAACCTATAACTAGGTGTGCCACTACCTAGTTTTCTATGTCTGAATGAGAGGAGAGGGAGATAAAACTCTCACACTGGAGGTATTTTGGGTATTAAAAATTAAACAGGACTAGTTCGTCTCATTCTATTGGAAGAAGCACTCCTCCGAGAAGTGGAAAAAAGGTCAACTTCAGGTCACTTTTTTAAGAAGTGATTCTTTTAACAAAATGTATTTCTTCCCCACTTTTTTACTAAACACATAAAAACACTTAATAACCACTTAATGTGTGGTCCGAACTCTTAAAAGAAGTACTTGTTAAAAGAAGTACTTGTTAAAAGAAGTACTTTTTAAAAGTGAAATCAAACAGGGCCTTAAAAAAGCTGGAAATGTGGGCTTAAAAAATATTCCCTTAGTTTTAAAATAAGTACTTATTTCGGGCTTATATTCCAAACACCAATAAGTGATTAATGGTCTAGTTTCGACCCAAATAAGCACTTTATCTTTAAGCACTCCCAACATAGCCCTATTGAAACTCCAAGGGCAGCCCTCATTCACTTTCAACATATCACCTTGCCACTTGAAGACAACCAAAAAGGTTTTCCCTATTAGATCTTTGATTTCCACTCCCCCTTTCATCCTCCATATTTACCTTAGTGGTTGCTTCATCCCTATATGGTTAACCCTCTTCTTCACTAGGATTTGATAGATAGTTGTCCTTGCCATTTTATCTTCATATTGTTCGCTTCGATGATTCTATATCTCCTTTGCCTCTTCTTTTTTCCCAACAACCCATTATCCTAAATCCCCCACCTCTGTCTCTAGGCTCTCCCATATAAACCAACACTTAAATTTCTTTTCATTATGGTCGTGTTTGGTTTGAAGGAGAAAATAGGGAAAGTAATTGTATAGGTTTTCCTACCTTTTCCTTCAAACCAAACAGAGCCTAAGAGAAAGCAGAAACAACCCCAACTACTAAAGAATGAACCATGAAAGAAAACCCCATGCAACTGTAAGAAACCTCCCACGACATACCCAAAAGGACAAAGAACTAGCACTAGCTAGCACCTGTAATTCTGTAAATCCTACCCACCCAATGATTTGAGTTGAAACATCATCTAAGTTAAACATGGTTTAAAGTATCGATACGATATGCCTCGTATCGGGCGTATCGTATCGTATCTTTTGAAAAAGATATGGTCTGAAATGCCTATTTCCAGGTGTTCCGGACCCCCAATTTTTTTTAATCATAAAAAACACATTTTAAGCTTCCCAAAAAACCAAACTTTGAAAAAAAAAGGTGTTTCAGTCGTTTCTATGTACTGATACGATACAACCGAAATGCATATCGTATCGATACTTTGAACTTAAAACAACTATAAGTTACCAAAGACAATATAAATCATCTTAAGCATTTTCTTTTGCCCTTCAATGACATGTAAACTCATTTGGTACGCAAAGGCAAAGCCAAAGTGACAATGAATGGAGTCCCCAATAAAATTTGGAGATTGGAAGGGCCAACAAGACATTGGATTGGACCAAGGTTTAAAATATCGTAACGTATTAGCCCGTATCGGACCGTTTTGGATTTGTATCAGCTGATACAATCCCGAAATAGGACGATACAAACCGAATCGTTTCAATAGCAAGACTCGAACCCTAATCACCGGATTTTAATGCACATTATTTCGCCACTAAACCAATCCAATTTGTTTGGTGTAATTACATGCATTTTTAGTTTTAAGAATTGTTTTTCTTTTCTTAGTGGTGCTTACTAATAAATGCTGAAATTAATTATTAAAATTTATATATTAATAAATATTAAAATAATTATATCGGTTATTTGAAAATTGATGTATATACATTCATATTTTAGTCTTTTTTTGTTCACATTTTAATTATTCCGTCATTTTTCAACGGCTACTAAATATGTATTGATATGTTACATTTATATAAAAGTTAAATTATGGTTTTTTACATTTAAATGATTTATTTACAATCATATAAAACTTGTAAGCATTGTTAATAATATATTTTTTATGATTTTTTTGAATTTCTTAACATATTTATGCGTATCTTGATTTTTCGTCTGTATCCATGTGTATCCAAAACGTATCCCGATACATCTCTTAAAATTGTCTTTCTGATACACCTTGCGTTTTTGATACTTTAAACCTTGGATTGGACCAATCCAGTTCAAAATATTTATTAGATTGGATTGGATCTGGTCCATCCGTAATAAATTTATATTAGATTGGGTTGAATTAATCCAATATTTGGCCCATTGATATAAGATAAGAATATAGGTGTCAATGGATTGGGTTTGGATTAAAACCAATCTAAATTAAAACAATTTTGAACAGATTGGACAATCCAAACATTGAATCGGACTAGTCCAAAATAATCCAAAATATTCATTAGATTGGATTGAACCTGGTCCATTTGCAATAAACTCACATCGGATTGGACCAAATCCAATCCAATTGACACCCCTAGGTATCACTATCTCAGAATACTGATTTTCATAGTTTCATGAGGCAATGAATGACGAATTCATAGCACTCCCAAACATGGCCTTAGATCATTGTGAGAATTGTCATCTTGTTGTTGGTGTATATGGGCCGGGTCTTTAGATACTGTAGAGTCGAGTCCAAGATCGCGGCCAAACAATATAATGCTGCTCAAGCCCACTCACCAACCACCGATCTTAGCCATTGGATGAAAACCCTAATCAGTCTTCGTCTTTAAAGTTTAAACCCTAGACTAGAAAAAGCTTATATAAACTCTTTGCTCAGGTTCAGGGCAAAACCCTCGTCCATAAGACGGTCTTCCGAAGCACAACGGCGAATCTTATTTTCTGATCAAAACGTAGGATCTTTCTCCATACCAGAATGATCCACTTTCCGCCATCTCCTTTCTGAATCATGTCGTCTATTCACTTGCTTGTTCATGCTTTCTATAACTCTTCTCCCTTCTGAAAACCCTAATTGTTACCTTTCGGTGCATACTCTTCTAATAGGGCAGATGACGAACTCTATCGACTTAACAAGAATACTCAATATCACATTGGGTATGCTGATAGTAAGTTGAATAGGAAGAGCTGATGCCTACCCGCTATCGTTGTTCAGTTTTACGTTTTATTTGCTTAAAAGAAATCCATTTTGTAGATCTTTGTAGGTATCTGGTCTTTTTTTGTTCTATATACAGCATTGTGGATGAGGAGAATGAATTAAACAGTTATCCCTGTCTGATTCCTAAGGGCTGATACCTTTAAATTCTGACACTACATCGCTGTATACTTCTTTTCCTTTCAGTGTTTGTCTGCAATTTATTCATCTTTATATGCATTTCGATACAATTATCTGTTCGCTTTTCTCAAAGCGTTTATTTCTTTGTTTTACTCCGCTGTTTTTGGTATCCGTTTATAGCCAATGATGACAATTTGGATTCGACTGAATTGCAAATATTAATCTTTGCTCCTTGTTGATATCCATGAACTAGGACGGTCTGAGGCATGACATTTGTAGAGTTCTGGCGACTTCACACTTGTTTTTCGTTTTACATCTCATACTTCTAATTTCACTGGGAAATCAATTAGTGTCTGGTTTATTTACAGTTTGATTTCCGAGTTTTGTTCTTGAGCACTCTTTCTCTCTGAATTAACCATTCTAATTGTCGTCAATTAAGATTTGTACTTGGAGCATTTTAACTTGTACTGTATCTACAAGTTTAGATGAGAAAGTGACTAGCAGCTCGGCCGGAGATTACTATTTTAATCCCTTCTCTAACCTTATCCCTGCACAATTTACTCATCTTGTTTTTATTGGTCATTCAGCGTTGTGGATGAAGATAACATAAATTGAACAGTTATCCCTGTCTGATTTGTTGGTGCTGATCAATTTCAATTCAGACACCTGCTGTTGACTTTATACTTGGGTCACATTTTAATGCATCTCAAGTTTCAATCCAACGTTTTTTCTTATTGTATTGTTGCTGTTGTTTGAATTGCTGATTATTGTAATTGATTATGGCTACTGTATCGAGATGAATTACTGATTGTTGAAATTGATTATGGCTACTGTATCAAAATGAGTCGTGACAAATAAGATGGACAGAGTGTAACTACATGCATTTTCAGAATTCTGAGATTGTGAAATTTTGAAACAAGGGTTATGCTTCATCTTTTTCTGGCGAGATATTCATACACGGTGGGATGTACACTTGTACAGTAAGGTCTGTGTGAGGATTGCCCATGGCATTGTGTTCTCAATGTAAGAAGAAGCACACTGATTCTAAATGGTGAAGTGGTTGATATTGTGATAGCTCAAGGATGGCCAAGCTATTCATTCACTTCAGCGACCTCTGGATTCCTCCCAAGCCATTAATTCAGGAGTGCCTGGGTTCAAAGAATCAGTCATTTCAGCACAAATTGTTATTTAAAAGTCATTATTGATGAAAATAGAATTTGCTTTTATGTTAAAAGACATTATGAATTTGAATATAATTATTGTTTTAACTATTTAAAATTTAGTTTTGTTAAATATTTTGTTATTTAAAATATATATTTATTTAAATATTTAAATAATATGTAAAATATTTAAATTTCTTTGTTATTTGAATTTATTTATTTTAAAGTGATTACATAATATCAAATATTTTCTTTGATAACAATTTAGCTATTTTATATTTAGTTATTGAAATATCTAAATAATATTTTATTTTTTAATGTTAAAATTTTATTGTTTAAATAACATTTAAATTGAATAATCTAGAAAATTATAATTTATATTGTTAGTACATAATTTATGATGCATTTTGAAAATATAAAATTATTAATAATATGAATATTATTAAATTAATTATAATTATTTTATGTGTTTCAATTTAATAAATCGAGAAAGAATTCATAAAAAGGTCGATGTGTACAAAGTGATCTTTCAAGGATATTATGTAGGGGACATTAATAACAATAATAAGGGTAATTTCCTTATCTCCCCTACTGCATGCGAAATTGATTAATTGTACCCTTATTATTTACATATTGTTTTTAAAAATTGACATTGCTGTTAAGTATTAACAAAAAGAAATGGATTGTTGAATTTGTCCTCCACTATTCTTTAAATTTTCAAAGAAGAAAATTTTCCCTACTACCACCACCACTAATAGAACTCACCCTCTCCTCTTTGAGCTCTATTTCCTTTTTTGTATTCTTTTCAAAAACTCATGTGAGGTTGTTGTAATTGTCGTTACCTACCAACCTCCTGACCCATGGCTTTCTCATTCAAAATCTTACTGGGGGTTTCACAAAAGTTAAGAATACTACTTTCATAATCAATGATTCTGTCCTCCTAACTGGTAAGGGTGTTGGCATTACCCTTGTATCACCATCCGCCGTTGTTGATTTCTCTTCTGTGTTGCGACGAATCTCTGAAGATTGTCAACTAGTTTGATACACGTCTTGACTGCCATAGAGAAGTTTAATCTTAAGGTCTTCACCATCACTCCTGAGATGATAGCTCTGGTTGAAGTGGTTGCAATGTAGAAAATAATGGCTCCTTGCTAGGAAACGGTTCAAATTTTCACTTTCGGTTTTTCTTTCATATCTTCTCTTGATTGCTTTACCACCACTCTCGAGATGAAAGCTTCGGTTGAAGTGGTTGTCGTTGCAAGCATGTTCCTTTCTAGGTATTAGTTCAAAACTCCACAATGCCATCATCGGTGCCCATCTAGGTAGAAGGTCCACTTGGGCATTACCTTGATAAGGAGGAAGACCGTCTTCATTTTCAAGGACAAGGCATAGGTGCTGATCAATCACTTCATGTTGATGAACCAGCCAAGTTGGAAGAACGGAATGCTTTTAGGGATGAGAACAAGTTCAATGGCGTGGTTTGTCGTGAACGAGATTGGTGAGCTTCTATTGATATTTTCTTGCAAAAATCAGAATCAAAACTGATCTCTATCAGTTCAAGAATGAAGGTTGAATTTTGGTTAGGGTGGCAAGAGCAGGAGAGAGAGAACTGAGAGTAAGTGTCTAAAACTGGAGCATTTTGCCCTCTTCTATTTATATAGCTTGAAGTGTTGCATTCCTAATCCAATTAGGATCTTCTTGATCCAAATCTTTATTTGGATCTAGACTCTTTAAGTGGATAAGATTTATCCTCTTATCCCTATCTGCTGATCCAAACTCATATCCATATCCAAATTTACCCGGGATGATTAATCTAATTAATCTTTGGGCCTTAGACCCACTAAGTAAATGGATCACGTCTCTGATTAATTGTTAGTTAACTTGGCTCTTTTTGTATGGCGTGGGACCTTAATATTGACCTCACAAAAGCCATATGAGTTTAGTCTAATTTCTGTGACAAAGCCTGACCGAATTCACTGCTAAACACAGTGAATCCCTGAGTCTATCAATATGGGCTCTTAATGGGCGCAACATTTACACTAAATGGTCATTGATTCCAACCACCTTATAAAGGCTCAAGGACAATGGTTTTAATTGAGATTAGCCCATCATGTATAATAGTCTTAAATGATCTTACACTTAACCTCTCATCCCTTAATGATCAAGCATTGCCCGACAAGAGAGAACTTTTCCCTCGGCTGCAAAGTACAATGTTGCACTCTCTACTTGGATGGATCCCTAGAATTAAAAACTTTTGCAAAACAAATCTCAAACAAGTTTGAAATCGATTACTGACAGTTTTGGTTTCCATCAGAGAGAGTGCAGTCCCCGATCATTCACTTTGTCTAACAAAGGGGCTGCTCCTGTCATTATGATCACCCACTTAAGTGAATTCTCAGACTGCCCCAACATACTCAGGTTTTGACCTCCAAAGGATCTTATTGGTTGGCATATCAAAGACAACCTAATCCGACACTCGGTGCAGTATCATAATCGAGTTTAGGGGTTAGGTGTAACTTTTCAGTTTTACCCACCAGTCTCCAAGGTCTAGGGCATAACGAAAAAATTGTCTAAATTTAGTGTTTAAAACAAACACACTATATGTGTTTTGGGTCTAACCCTGGCAGTTGAGACAAACTACCCCAACCGACTTGGCAGAACATTAGTATCAGCCTTGGTAGGATAAACCTCCCTAGGTCTATCCAACGGCTGGGAATATTCTAAACTAACATGAGTCAATTATCCAGTTTAAGGGTAATTAGACAAAAATACACCAAGTATAATATGAACCAATTATGTAGTTTCACTCATTTACAATAAACAAATATGTACATCAATCTGATTGGAGCTAAGGGCATATATACTATCTAACACTGGAATGCAATGATTGTAGGGTTTATTAGGTGGGGTGAGATTGCTGGTGCAAGAGAGTTGTTTGTTGAATTTTCAAGTAAGGATGTGGCATTTGGACTTCCATGATTAGTGGTTATGCCCATAAAGAGGAATATAAGGAGGCCCTCAATTTGTTCATTCAAATGAGACTGTCGGATAATAAGCCTAATTGTATCACGTTGGTGAGTGCACTCTCTTCTTGTACTCATCTAGGTGCTATTAGAATAGGAATGAGCATACACGAATACATAGAGAAGCACGATATCTATCTACCAAGCTACAACGATTGAGGGACCATGGTTTCAAAACTTCTAACGCTGCAAATGGAGAGAGAGAGAGAGAGAAAGAGGATAGAGTCGGAGTGAGAGAAAGAAAGGGAAAAAATGTTGGCATTAATCTATGAAGATAGAAAAGAAATATTTTAGCGGCGAAAGAAGGGTAAAATAGTAAATCAACGATGCCCATTAGTCAAGTTACCGTTATCTCACTGACATGGCGAGTTTTTAAAAGTTATGGTGAGTTTAAGAGAATTCATAAAAAGTGATGATGGGTTTTGATCCAAGCACACAACTATTATTTAGTATGTTTTTAGTGAATGAAATAATTATTTTTTTAGCTGTTCATTTTGAAAAGTGAGACCATCAAGAGGCTTCTGGATTTAGGTCCTTGAGATGTGCTATGTATAAATTGGTTACTTCATTTTTAATATTTTTAATTTTTTATCCAAATTTTTTCATATCCATTGAGGTGAGACCTACTATGCATACGATATGACTAATTGATTTGATATTAAAACTTTTGCATATCCACTTAGATCCTTTATGTGCCTCTACATATGATATAATTGATTTTTTATTTAATGTTTTTGTGTTTTTCTAATCTCATATGTGGGTTTCTCTCTTTTGCTCTTTTATCTTTGCTTGCATTCTATCTTTGCCTTGCCGTGTGCAATTAAGATCCCACATACTATGATCATGTTTCCTTCATATTGTACAAAGATGTGATTAAGTTGCAAGGTGCCAACTAACTGGTTGGTAAAGGTCTCTTGCCGGTCATAGAAAAGATTTGGGATCGAATCCCACATGCACCTGGGTTGAAGGATGGGCTACCCCTTGTAGCCCTTTAGAAAGAAATCAAAAAAGAAAAAAGATGTGCTTAGGTTTCCTCTTCCATCCAGCTTCTGTTTATGACTTTAAAAAGGTGATTTAGTGTAGTAAAAAAAATTGCATATTGCAGTATTGGTTCACCATTTAAAAAATTGTATGCAATATTGTAGTATTTGTCCACTATTTCATTTGGAAAATATCATCATCACTTTTTTTTTTGGAAAAGCACATGAGTTAATTAGAAGAATTCCTAGGCTCTCTATCTGAAACAAAACTTATTTAAAGAATTCCAATAAATTACAGACTTGAACAACATCTATGTTTTGGACATATCAAAGGACAAAGTAGGGACTTGAATTAAGCCTTTGTTTTAAAGACTTAAAAAAAATGCCCCCAAAAGACAAAGTATAAACTTGAATCAGGCCTATGTTTTAAAGACATAAAAGAATCAATCCCAAGTTTAGTCAGTAATTTAGAGATTAAAAAAAACTGCAGACCTGAATTGTGCTTGTGATTTAATACTTTTTTTATAATAAAGCAAATTTATTAATTGATACTTTAATATGATAAATTTATAATTGTAAATGAGGACAGGGGTGGGCAGGTAAGGGTGACAAAAAATGTGGCTGAAGTGGTAAAAAAATCTTTACCTAACAAGCTTTATTCATTCATCTGATCCTTATTCTCAACCCACACCATTTCTCCACCCTTTCCCCTTTTTGGGTGGGCGAGGGATCATTCAGGGCAATCCCTTCAACTTTCAAGTTTCAACCCAAATGATTTGAGCATTCAGAATTTAGTGTTACTCATCAACAAAAAAGGATACATTCATGGTTGCTCAATAGTCAACAATCATCTCTAATGGTAATATTAGGGCCAATACATTCCATACTTCAGTTAACTTCTGAAGTTAATGGGTCTTGCTTCAAACCAAGGTTCAAAGTATCGATATATCGGTGCTTTTTTTTTAAGTTTTATCTCTTTTTCAAAACTGGTTCAGAGTAGTTGATTTAAGTCCTGGTTACCCTCTGAATCATGGTCTGACCCGATACAATCTCTGTAGGGATGTATTGAAAAGCCACCGGCCCGATATATATGAGCCAATACAGACTAATACGTATCGATACTTTGAACCTTGCTTCAAACCTTAGTCTAGCGATTCAACAACTATAGGAGTGATTTGCAGAAAGTTGTAGTGATATTGTGCAATTAGTCTATAAGTGCAATTTATGTTTGGCTATTGAAGAAAACCTTTAAAATTGGATAAATTTATGGCAAGTTATGCACAACTCTGTCTTTTGGTTCTCATTACAATGTTTTCTTCATTGATCTTCTCATTACTGTGTTTCAATTTCAACCAAGAGAAACCCATCCAACTCAAATCACCAACTCTAGGAAACCACATAAATCACAAGGGAAACTTTTGGTCAAATCAGAAAATCAGTGAACTGGTATTGGTTTTAAAAAATTGGCTAGTTTTGAAATTTTTTTAGCACATACTTTTAGAGGCCATAATTTTATGCTCAGATGTTTGATTGTAGTAGTCTTTTTTTTTTCAAGATCTACATGCTCTTAAGGCATTGAAATTTCACTATTTTTGCCAAAATTAGAACTTTTGACTTGTGAATTTCTCCCTTTTCTTGATTGATGCCTGGTCTAGTTCTCTGAACATTGGTTTTAATTTACCTAAATTAGAATTTTTGACTTGTGAACCTCTCCCTTTTCTTGGTTGATGCCTCGTCCAGTTCTCTGAACATTGGTTTTTACTTACCTCTGATCTTTACATCCTATCATCCATGCATTAAACTTATTGACTATTTATTCCAATGAGAGTTGATACCATCAGATTGTGTCTCTCCAACTTAGCACGTAGGAGATTCTATTTATTTTGTAGAGGTAGCAGATGTAGAGATCAGTGATGTGTCCTGTCTTAGCGTACACAAATATGATTTGTCCTTAGAGGGCGATGTCTAAATTTTTGCTTTAAAAGCAAAATTCATATAATAACTTAAGCTGATCACTTTAGGGCTGCTAATAAGTCGGATCAAATCTGCTTCGAATTCCAATTCGAATATATCCTGATCTGATCCGCTGTGACCCAATTCGATTCATTAGTTATAAAATATTATATATAATTTATTATTTATATTATATATATATATTCTATATATTATTATTATATTATATTATATAAATAATATAATATATTATTAATATTATATCATCTAGTTTTTTATTACAATTCTAATCTAATAGATTCTTATTGGATTGAATCAGATATACCCTTAAACAACTATCCCTCGAAGGATATGCAAATGGATTGGATTAGATTCATTTAAGAATATCTAGCTACCAGCAATGACGGGTTTGATGAACCTGCAAAAGATGAACCAAAGAACCTGGGGTTGTTTATCCGGCGGGGTCGCTTCGACGCTTAAGTTAGCACTTGGTTGCAAGCTAAAAATGATATTAGATTGTGAGAGAGCTAGAGAGCAGAGATTACACGTCTCCTCACCCCCGGGGGGTGAAGCCTTTATATACTGGAGTCCTTGCGGGTTCGGTGGAGTAGTTCCGGAATTCTCGCTGCGACAGGATCCGTTTCCGTGTTAGTTGGGGATAATGCTACCAACCGGTAAGGCTGACCATTTCCGCCTAAATCGGGGAGTAGGGAGATAATATTAGCCGTTACAAGGCATGATCCCGTAAGACGCGAAATACAATGACGAGATCCCGGGGTTGCCATGCAGTGGTCAGTCAGCATTGCCTAAGCTCGTGCTCTTTAGATGTGACCTTGCACCGAGGTAGACTTGTCCCGAAGTGGACTTGTCTCGAGGTGGTCTGGTTATCCGAGCTCGATCCGTTGCGGACTTGGCATGTCAGGCTAAGTTGTTGTCCTACTAGTTAGGTCGCATCCACGTGTCCCCTTATCATTAGGTCAGGCCAAATCACCCTACATCAATTGCCCCTACTCCCCGAGCCAGGGGTCCCGACCCGGTGCAGGGAGTTCATGATGAGCCAAGTGGATTTGGTCCGAGGTTCAGGCAGCTAGTCAGACGAATCATTGGTCGGACTTGTTCGACCATCCGGCTCAACCAGAGAAAACCCAGATCGTGTTTGTCTACGCGCGGATGCCATAGGGTCTATAAACTCCGCGGATGTCAAAAAACGCACTAAACCGATTTCTCCCTCGGGGGTGGCACAACCGGTTTTTCTAGGAGCCGTTGGATCGGATCTCGATCGTTAGTTTTCGGACATAGCGGCTATAAATAGGGAGGTTGAGCCATCTCGGCTTGGGGAGACTGAGGTCCAGGAAGAGGGACCATCCTCTAGAACGGAGGCCCCGTCTTCTTCCCGAGGTTGGGACCCTGATGACTTCGGTCCCTCTACCCTGACTTCGGATAGGCCGATGTATCTAGTAGCTCGCTATCGTCTTCCCAATAGCTTAGTCTTCATCTTTCCACTAGGTCAATACCCTTGGGCTCATGATCACCATGAGCTCGCAGTTTTTGAGGAGCAGCTCGCTGCTGGGCTGCGCTTCTCGCTTCACCCCTTTATTGTAGAAATAGTTAAGTTTTTTAACATTACTATCGACCAACTACATCTGAACTCAATTCGGAACATAGTAGGTACGATCTCTCTATTTCACGAGTACAACAATCCTTTGTCTTTAGATACCTTTAGTTCAATCTGTGCCATCAAGAGGAACTCCGCTTGTCTGCGTGGGGACGTCAGACAAAGCTATTATATTTCTCCTCGGCCCAAGTTCAAGATCTTGTTCGGCTGCCCGAACAAGGTTTCGGCTTGGAAGAGGAGGTACCTAATTGTTTGAAATCCTGAGGGGTGGCCTTTCCCAACTCACTAGAGGGTGGCAATCAAGGATTTCCTGGCCGTGAAGGGACCTCGGCCTCGAGATGAAGGATTTCCTGGCCGAGGAGAAGCTTGTGCGAGCTGGTCTGAGCCCTCCTGGTAGGTTTCCACCTTGGTTTCTTTTTACTTTAAGGTTCCTTTTAATTCGTGGCTAACCTTTTTCTCTTGCAGTTACCATGCCGGAGGTCGATGCCAAAAACCTTCTCAAGAGATCTCAGAGAGGGAAGAAGAGGAAGGCTTCGAAGAAGCTTCGCCGGGAGGCCGATCCTTCAGCCCCTGCACCATCCGAGGTCCTGGCCGTGGAGCCGATCTCTGCCGAGCTCCCCGAGACCTCGATGACGACCAGGAGGCGGATGCTCAGTCTCATGAACCGGGGAGCACTTCTGTACCTGAGCAGGAAAGTGTCCAACCTCGCATGCTGGAGAGCACTTCTGCACCGAGACCCAGGCTCTCCAAGCAAAGCAAAATGACTCTTAAGCTCGCAATCCACAAGAGAAGGGATGTCATCTTCCCTGACGAGGTCGCGGAGTGGGCTGACATGTCCACAGCCATGCTCGAAGCCCGAGCTGCCAGTTTTTGCATGGTGGTACATATTTTACTTTACAGTTTACTTCTTTGTCAATTTCAAATGTACTTACCTCGATTTTGTTTGCTAGGTGAACTCCGCCATTCAATCGTTGATGTGTCATCCGAGATCCATCTGAAGCAGGCTCTGGAAGCCGAAGAAAAGGTACGACAACTTCATCGCGAACTGGACTTAGCTCGGGGCGAGATACTTCAGGCCAAGAATGGTGCCCGAAGTCAGTAGGAGTTGATCTTGTCCATGACTGAGGAGAAGGAGAAGTAGCAGGAACTAATCTCCGCACTGACTGAGGAGAAAATGAAGCAATAGGAGCAGATCTCAACGTTGACCGAGGAGAAGGCGAATCTTCAATGAGAAAATGAGAGTCTCAAAGCGACAATCCAGGAGTGGACTAAGATCTTCGAGACCGCCATCGAAGAGGCACGAGCAGAAGAAAGAAGCCACGCCATCGAACGCTTCAAGGAATCCTCGGAGTTTCATGATCTCTAGGTCGAGTATGGATCGAGCTCCTATCGTTCTGGCTTCAAGCTGTGCAGATACTTAGTGCGGCAGAAGTTCCCCGATCTTGATTCCGGAGTCATCACTATGTCAGGCCTTACCCCCGAGGTGGCGAAGGCGGCGAACGAAGAGCCCAGCTCATCAGAGGATGAAAGTGACAATAAGTCGAAGAGGCGGGCCCCTCGGGTCAGGAGGGCGTGGAAGAGCACATGGAGACCGACCCGACTGGAAATCCTCCTAAGTGATTTTTGCTTTTTCTTCTTTCTGTGTTTTGGATGTACGCCCCGGGACCACCGTGCTCGTGTTAGACAAAGTCCTTGTGTAAAAATTTTCCTATCAATGAAAAACAGACTTCTTTGTGTAATTCTTGTGTAGAAATATTCTAAGTATAGATAACTCCGAACTGGGCAACAAGTGTAGAGGTTACCCGAATTGTCAAGCTACCGAGCTGGACAACAAGTAAGGATAACCAAAGTATAAAAAAAAAAATCTAAGTGTTTGTTACCCCGAACTGTCTACTTAGTAGGGGCAATTTTACATAATGTACGCCGAGGTGAGCGACATCGCGGAGTACATACCCATCCTGTCCGCGCACGGGCTGTTCATCTAAATGCCGGTTGTCCCTTACGGGTCCAACCTGTTGTTATATGCCGAGGTGGACTAGACATCGTAGAGCTTATACCCGAGCTATCTATGCCTTAGGCATTAAAGGTAACTTGCCTATGCCAAAGAGGCGACTAGGACTTATCTGCCTATGCCGAAGAGGCGACTAGGACTTGTCTACCCATGCCGAAGAGGCGACTAGGACTTGTCTATCCATGCCAAAGAGGCGACTGGGACGTATATGATACCGAGGTCTTTTATCAGCTCAGCCCTTTAGTCCTTGGACTTTTGGGAGTGACTCATAGTCTGCTCTCCAGTTAGGCAATCACAGGTAGTATCGCCTTAAATTGCTGATGTTCCACGCCCGAGGTACTTGCTTTCCTTCTAAGGTTTCGAGCTCATGCATACCATCCCCAAGTACCCACTTTACTCGGTAGGGACCTTCCCAGTTCGGTCCGAGATTACCTACACCGAGCTCAGGCACCATAACTTTCTAAAGGACCAGGTCCCCGACATGGAAGTGCCGCTTTTTGACCCGGGCGTTATAGTACCAAGCCACACTTTGCTGGTAGGTTGTGGTCCGGATATATGTGAGGTCCCGTACTTCTTCCACCAGGTCGGGGTTGGTACGGAGCTTGTCATCATTTTCTTCTTCATCGTATGCCTCCAGGCGTAACGTAGGTACCTCGATCTCGGTTGGGATTACCTCTTCCATGCCATAGGTGAGGTTGAAGGGGGTTTCACCTGTGGCGGTTTTGACAGTGGTTCGGTAAGCCCATAGTACGCTGGGCAGCTCATCTACCCATAGTCCCTTAGTTCGGGCTAAGCGAGCTTTTAATCCACAGAGTATAGCTCTGTCCGTGACTTCCGCCTACCCGTTTGCTTGAGGGTGTGCTATCAAAGTGAAGTTCTGTTGTATCCCTATCTTAGCACACCAGTTCTGAAACTTGATATCTTCGAACTGCTTACCATTGATAGAGATAAACACCCGAGGTAGCCCGAAGCGGCAAACTACACTCCTCCAAAAGAAGTTTTGTACACTTCGGGCTGTGATTGTTGCTAGGGGTTCCGCCTCCACCCACTTTGTGAAGTAATCCACTACTACCACCAAGAATTTCCTCTTTCCTGTCACTGGTGGGAATGGTCAAAGAATCTCGATTCCCCACTGTGCGAAGGGCCATGGGCTAGTGAGGTACTTCAGGTTGGCAGCAGGTTGGTGATGGATGTTGGTGTGCCTCTGGCATTTATCACACTTCTTGACAAGCTCGAGTGCGTCTACCTTCATCGTGGGCCAGTAATACCCTTGTCACAGCGCTTTCTGGGCGAGAGCCCTGCCCCCCAAGTGTCCGCCACATAGGCCTTCATGAGTGTCATGGAGAACGAGCTCAACCTCTAAGGGTCGCAAGCAGCGCAAGTAGGGGAGCGTGTAGGATCTTCGGTACAGCCGTCCGTCTATCATGATGTACTTGGCTGCTTGTCGCTCTACCCTTCTGACCGCATTGCGATCTGTAGGGAGGGTTCCGTGAAGCAGGTAGCTCGCGAGTGGGTCAATCCTACTCGGCTTTGTTTGTGTAACAGGAGTGACCTATTTCCCCCCCCCGAGAATGCTAGGCCGAGGTAGGTTCTCCATGTACACGGTTCTCATGGTATTGTTGCTCATGCTGGCTAACCGGGATAAGACATCGACCTCAGCGTTCTCGGACCTTGGAATCTGCTTGATGAAGTATGATTGGAAGTTGCGTAGAACTTCCCTGACCTTGGCTGGATAAGCAGCCATGGTGGGGTTGCAAGCTTCATAATCGCCAGTGACCTGGTTGACCATGAGCTGGGAGTCGTTGCAGATGACGATGTATTTCGCTTGTACCTAGTTCGCTAAAGTAAGCCCGACTATCAGTGCTTCGTACTCCGCTTCGTTATTAGATGCCCCAAACTCGAACCGAAGTGCGTACTCTAGCTTCACCCCACTTGGCTTGTACAGAATGACGCTGGCTTCGCTTCCTTGTTGATTGGATAAGTTGTCTACATGGAGGATCCAGGGCTCCTCATCCCAAGTTGTCCTTACTCTAACCGGGACCGGTGCCGCGCTGTTCGAATCTTCCTCTCTGTGCTCAAGCTCAATCAATTCGGGGATTGCGGTGCTGAAGGTGCATTCTGCAACGAAGTTGGCCAAGGCTTAGGCCTTAATCACCGTCCGAGGCTCGTACCGGATGTCGTACTCGCTGAGTTCGATGGCCCACTTTGTCAGTCTGTCAGATACCTCAGGCTTAAGTAAGACTTGCCTCAGAGGTTTGTTGGTGAGAACGACGACTGTGTGGGCTTGAAAGTACGGACGAAGCTTCCAAGCTGCTATGACCAGTGCGTATGCCAACTTCTCAATCTATGGGTACCTGGTTTCAGCGTCCTGCAAAACTTTACTTACATAGTAGATAGGTCGTTGGACCCGATGTACTTCCTTTATCAGTACTGAGCTAACCACCTCATCACTCGCAAAGAGGTACAACTTTAAAACATCACCCTCCTCGGGTCGGGTCAGAACCGGGATGCTAACTAGGTATTTCTTCAGCTCGTCGAAGGCAAATTGGCATTCTTCAGTCCACTCAAAGTCCTTACTTTTCTTAATCACCTTGAAAAAAGGCAAGCAACGATCTACCGATTTGGACATGAAGTGGCTCAGAGCAGCTATACGACCATTTATCTTCTGAACCTCCTTCAGTTTACAAGGCGGCCTCATATCCAAAATGGTTTTTATTTTTTTGGGGTTGGCTTCGATGTCACATCGGTTAACTATGTAACCTAGAAACTTATCCAAGGTTGAAGGGATGAGAGATCCATCGTATGGACGCCCAAACTATGCGGAATAGAGGGGGCGAATTTCAAAATTTTTTCTCTCCCTTCAATTGGAAATCGCATTCCCTATTTAGAAAATCATATTTTCAATGATCAATCTTGAACCATAAACTGAACCAGATCTAAACCAAAAGGAGTAGGAGAGGATTATACCTGATACAGAGAAATAATATCTCCCAACAAAGGTGTTCACGCCCAAGGAAGGATCCAAAGACTACTCCCACTGAAGATGGCGCAGTGTAGGATGGAGCAGAATCA
>NW_010729108.1:4833791-4949392 GCF_000365185.1 Nelumbo nucifera
ACCTAGGATCGATGGCCAATCGATTCAACCCGAACCCTTGAATCAGAATTCAGTAAGACTGGTTTTCTCTTGTTTGTTTAGTTGCTTTCTTATTCTTTTAATTAGAGTTATTAAATTTTCCCACTCAATTATAGTATCCCTTCGGCTAAGAGATTATTGTTTAGCTCCCTGTGGGATTCGACCTAGTACCAATTTTACTATAAATATTTTATTGTGGGACTAGCACTAATTTTGAGGGCTTCGACAAACCCGTCACTTGGCTTGAAGTGATTCGGACTGCTGGCGCTGGCTACTGTGGACAGAAAGGCCTCGTCTGGATTCCGCGGCCAGGACCCCGAACCGGTTCCCTGTAAGTGAACCTTCAGGTTGCGAGGGCCGGGGTGGACTAGCTCTGGTGGGTCGAGTATCTCCCGACCTGTTCACTTGCTGCGAGGCGGGAGGAGCAACTTGCCTTTCCCTCCTACTGTGGGACAAGACCTGGGAAGTCTCTCCCCGGCGAGGAGGACGACTGTTCTGATGGCGAGGCTTGTTCTGCGGTGTGATCGGACACTAAGGCGGAGCTAGCTGCTGATTCTGCTGCAGCGGTGGGAACTGCTGCTGGTAGATGTGGTGTAGAACATGCTGCTCGTAATGTTGAAACTGTTAGATCTGTTGCATTTGGGCTTGAATAGCCCACACACAGTGTACCAGGTCATCCAGTTGGCTCTGTCCAACTACAGGGGGAACCATAGAGGGTTCAGTGATGGTTACACCCACCATAGGAGGGAGTGGGGCATTTACTGGGGCTATGACTCGAGGTACGTTCAATGTTGGAACCCCATCTACTATGAGAGTCATGGTGAACTGACCCGATGCACACGGCCGGGACTTGAGGCTGCCCCCCAGAGACGTTTATTTCACCGTTCTGCTCGGCGTTGCTGGAGGATGCCATGGATTCTGAGCTTGAGATTTTTGAATGGAGACAAGGGCTTTTAGTAGCAGTTCCCACAGATTTCGGTTGCTCCCTGCAGGAGATGATCTGGCTACCAGCAACGACGGGCTCGATGAACCTGCAAGAGATGAACCAGAGAACCCGGGGTTGTTTACCCGACGGGGTCGCTCCGATGCTTAAGTTAGCACTTGGTTGCAAGCTGAAAATGATATTAGATTGTGAGCGAGCTAGAGAGCAGAGATTACGCATCTCCTCACCCCCGGGGGGTGAAGCCTTTATATACTAGAGTCCTTGCGAGTTCGGTGGAGTAGTTCCGGAATTCTCGCTGCGACAAGATCCGTTTCCGTGTTAGTTGGGGATAACGCTACCAACCGGTAAGGCTGACCATTTCCGCCTAAATCGGGGAGTGGGGAGATAATATTAGTCCTTACAAGGTATGATCCCATAAGACGCGGAGTACGGTGACGAGATCCCCGGGGTTGCCATGCGGTGGTCGGTCAACATTGCCTGAGCTCGTGCTCTTTAAATCCGACCTGATATGAATGCCGAAGTGCCTTGGGACCGAGGTGGTCCTGATGTGACCATGCACCGAGGTAGATTTGTCCCGAGGTGGACTTTTCCGAGGTGGTCTGGTTATCCGAGCTCAATTCGTTGCGGACTTGGCGTGTCAGGCTGAGTTGTTGTCCTACTAATTAAGTCACGTCTACGTGTCCCCTTATCATTAGGTCGGGCCAAATCACCCTACATCAACACCCATGTAGTTAATTGTAACTTTAATTTCTCTTTGTTTTTTTTCATAAAATTTATATTTGTTTTTCATAAAAACTAGCCTCAATAGTAACTTCATGGGTATTTTGGACATTTCATACCCTTTTTTCAAGATTCTATCAAAGGTAGGGCTGCATAAGGATCGAATTGAATTGGGTAAGAAGTATATTCAATTCAATTCAATAATATTTATTACTGATTTGAATCTGTTAATAATCCAACGGATTTTACAAAACCTGATTTTAATTCAATCCATTAATCTTAACGGATAGCCGATTCGATCCGATTGTTAACTATTAGTTGCAATGAACGATCCTCTCGGCTCTCGTTTCTAAGTTTGAATGGTTGAGTGCGAGAGTGAGAGAGACAGTGAAAGAGGGAGATGTCAGATGCGTTGGTTTCCAATAGCAGTGACAGAACTTGGGTGGTGTGTTTCCGATTATGCCGCCGGTGATGGAATAGCAGAACCACTCGGCCGCAGGCCCACAGAGGACAGAGTTTCTACCGCTCAAAAAAGTAGAACAGTGGCAGGTCGGCAACCGGAAGGTCAAAGACTAAATGCACCATCGCACTGAAGAGGAAGGCTGTTACAATGTTACTGGTAATTGATTAGCTATCCGATTCGATCAAACAAGCATCAAAGAGGAAGGTTGTTAGTGTCGAACGACCGATGAGGAAGACTGAAGTCTGAAGAGACCATTAATCCTGTTTGTTCGTATTTAGGTTAGAGATTTAGGGCTTTATGGCTTATAAACTAAAGACTAGTTAAAATATAAACTAAAGGGTATATATACATACTAGTGGATCAAATCGGGTCACGGTAGATCAGATCGGTCGATAAATTTGATCCGTTAACAGATCGGCTTTTCCGATCCAATCCGATTTATTAGAATTAGGAGGGATATTCGAATTCACGTCTTAACGGATCAGTATCGAATTCGGATCGGATAGAATTTGCAGCCCTTTTGAGTATATGAAAGTTTAGGAGAGGTCATTACAATTACTAAACTTTATTTAAGGGAAATTTCAGCAATTTATCCTAATATATAATCATAATGTATAAGCATATAACATATAATTATATAAATAATATATAATATATAATCATTCATAACTAATATATCAAAAGGTATATCTGAATTTGATCTACCAATTTTTCACTGATTCAAAAGTTTTAGGATCAAGACATATCTGAATCAAACTCTTACTGATCGAATTTGATCCTACTTATTTGCAGCCCTAATAGCGGTTTGCTTTTGCATGTAGTAGCTACCAGTTCCACCGGTGGCTAAAAGATCGGGTTGGATCAAGTGACGACGCGTGTTGAATTGGAACGAGACAAGTTATGAAGGCCAGCAACGAAAAAGTCTAAAACAATGTGGACATGATTGCATACCACAACTCCTTTAATTCAATGAAAGAAAAAAAAATAAAAATAAAAAGACCCTTTTCTCCTGTCGTTACCTTGATGCAGCACGATGTGCCACATGCCTTCAATCGTTAAGCTTGGCAGATAATGAGGTCATCCATAAAGTTAGATACTACTAGAGACCGTTCGAGCTCGGGTCGGTCTAAATCGAGTTTCAAGTTGAATTCGAGTCTAATATACGGGCTCATTTGTTAATCGAGTTAAGCTTGACTTTAATACATTTTGGTTCCTGAGATTTTCGAGCCTAATCAAGTATATGTACATAGGGTGTTATCTCAGCTCAGCACTTTAGCTATTAAGAGAAATTTTGGTTCGGTACCTCGACAACTAAGAGAGATCTCGACTCGACACTTTGGTTGATAGGGAAACCTCAGCTTGGCACCTCGGCAAATTAAGAAGACCTTGGCTCAGCACCTCATCTGCTAGGAAAACCTATAATCAGAGGCAGTCGAGCCGAGTTTGAACTTCCAAGCTTTTGACTCGAGCCGAACTCGAGGTCAAATTGCTAGTTTGAACTGAATTTGAGCTTGATAATTTATGACCGAACTGAACTCGAATAGTCAAATACCCAACTCGGCATGACTTGAATCCACCCCTAGATATCACTCACCTCAACTCAAGCCTCGAATTTTTTATGCAAAGTAACCGCTTCACAACAAGAGAAAGTGGCAAGTAAATGTTCATTAAATATCTAATTATGAGGCTGCTTTAACAGCCCATTAAGCCACATCAGCACCACATTTGAAATATCTTTCATAAATCACCTGCTGTTTGGTTATACATTTTTTTTTGAAAATTATTTTTTTAATCTAAAAACCACTTTTTAAACCATATTTTGGAAATCGAAAAAGATAAAGTCTAAAATTGTCCTTTTTGTTATTTTCTCCATTTTTTTTACTATTACTAGCAACAATTTGTTGATGTCGTATTGAAAAATGTGTGTGATAACAACCAGTAAAGAAAAAAGAGAAAAAAAATGTTTTTGAGGAAACAGCATACCAATCAGCACCGTTTTCTCAAAAAACACCAGCATTGGTTCCCAATATATGGCCTAAATACAGGAACCTCCTAGGTGGCCAATTGATTTATTTTAATGATGCTAAGATCCAATTACATTGTTCCAATGATCCATTAATCAGAATAGCCTAATTTTAGTTTAGTAAACATGTCCCCTAAATGTGCAAGAAACCCTAGTGTTTAGAAAATCGGATCAGATCAGCTGATCGACCCGGTTGAACTGTGATTTGAGACCTTAGCTGGTTCAGTCATACCCCAATAACCATTTTCATTAAATAATTGATGAAAACCAGTTGACCAATTGGTTTAACCGATGAACCAGTCTCGTATTCATGAAAGCGCTTAGGTCCTTAATAGACCTCTGTTCATAGGTTGGGCCGCCGGGCCAGGCTTTGCCTCTTTATCAACAAAAAATATGCGGGCCTGAACCCAAGCCCGACCCTTATATAAAACCTAAAGCCCAAGCCCAAAGCCCGATTTGTACACAAAATGTCTTATTTTCAATGTACTTTTATAAACTAATATTATATTAATTTAGTAATAATTTAATAAAATAATAAATTAATTTGTATTTCCTAATAGTAAATTAATGTTTATCAATAATTTAAGAAACAAATATATATCATATATTTATTATATATAACATAAATGTTTTTTTATTATATTAATAGTATCGAAAAGGGCTCTAGCTCAAGACGGGCTTATTTGAGAAAGCCCAAGCCTGTGGGCCTAAAATTTTGTCCAAGCCCAAAAGCCAGACCGTCAGGCTCCCCGACCCATGAACAGGTCTAGTCAATAACTAATAGAAATTTTAAAATATACTTAACAAGATTCAAACCCATGATCTCTTATTTTCATGTATTTCTTTTCACCATTAATCCACCTCTTAACTTGTATTAATTAATGACTCTTTATTGTATATATAACTTTATTATGCATGTATTTTAAAGAAAATGTAAATTAATAGACTTAAAACCCTAATCATTTTCTTTAAAAATTAAGAACTTGCCATCAATACACCATATTTAAGTATATTAAAAGTTGTAAAATATATTATATACATATTTATATGACATCATCACAATTCGATCTCTGGTTTGACCCTGATTAAACCTCTGAACCGTGAACCTCTCCCCTCTCCAGTTCTATGCCCAGTCCGATTCTCTGAACACTGAGAAACCCAGTTCCAAATAGATCTATTCTACTCCAAGTACTGGTCACAGGATTCGCTAGATGGTTCCAACCTGCCCTTATCGATGCCATAAAGAGTACCATTCATCATTAAATGCCTGTTTGGGAGGGCTTTTGGGACCCAGCTTCTGATGATTCGAGTTGGGTTTCATAAAACAATGCTAAAACCTATACTTGGTGAAAATCCAAAAAGCGTATCACTGCATTCTGAAGGAAAGAAATACAACTGTAATACGAAACTGCTCTAAATAACTTCTCCAGAACACAAATACTCAACCACCATTCCAATTAAGGGGTAGTTTAGTTGGTGCGCTGGATGAATTGTCGAGCAGTGGTATAGTTTCGAATCCTACTATTATCATTTCTGTAAGAAAGAAAAGAGTTATTGATGTGATGTTACATTGTTCACTTAAATGAATAATAATAATAATAATAATAAAATTCAACCACCATGATTCTCTCATTGCAACTCACGTCTAACACAATCTCTAAATATCATCGTAAGCACAGCCATGAATTGATCCACCCAAGCCCCATAAGAAAAAAAAAATTAAATAACAGATATCCAAAAACATATAGCATTTAAAATTTAGATTCTGCAACCAGAGACGGTAGATATACCACGTCTCCAGCTCTGCCTGCAGTCGGCTTCTCGTTGCTGAGTCTAAGAACATCCCGATAATTCAGCCATTTGAGCAAATGGTGACGAGACTGGATCAACCACAAAAACCCCTATACCAGAGAGAGATTAATTGCAAGACAAATACTAGTCATTGAGAGAATTCACAATTACGAATTGCACAGTCACAGCCAACAAAATAATAATAGAGGGCCCAAGGAATTATAGATTTTACAATTGACACAATAGGGGTGGTAATTGGACGAGTTTGGGTGGATTGGATTTGGGTCGAATTTCAACCCAATCCATTTAACCCATCAACCCGTTAATGACCCATTTAAAGAAAATTAAATAGATTGAATTCAATCCAAATCCGTCTTGACCCAACCCAATCCAACTCGCCCATCCCATTAATGCAATATATACATAAATTGCATAATAATGTAATATAAATCTCAAAAAATACAAACGAATAACAAAATTATAGAAAAAATATAACAATTATAAAGAAACATACAAAATGAAAAAATTATAACCAATCCAAGCCATTAAAGAACTTACAAATTCCCTTAAAATATTAGTCATTTAGTTCCATAACTTCACCAATAACCTTACGGCTCATCAATTTCGTAGTCTCCTTGATTACCAGATTTTTGAACAAAGATGTAGATTTTGTGGTTTCATGCAAACCGTTTTATTTGTATAAGATTTATCAACTAATGATCCGCCACCTCAATACCCACCACTCTAATGGGATGGGATTCCATCTCTACCATAGAATATGTCCATAGTATTTACCAACAAGGTTCAAAGTATCAATACAGGCGTATAGGCCTGTATTAACCTTTCAAGTATTCCCTTGGGAGTTGAACAGCTTTAAGCCTAAGTACTGGCCTATTATTTGCTGTCCAGGGGATCCAAGGTGCCTTCTAGTTCATCTCAATTTTCCACCAGTTTGAGAGTTTTTTATTTGCAATCAAAGAAGCTACAACTTTTTAAGTATTTCTCTTTGAGTTGATCATACATAGCTGTTGGCTTTCACTTAAAAACTTCCAGATTTGCTTTGAGAAGAGAGCTCTATTAAGAGGTTCAGTCAGCCTTAAGCCCAAGCCTCCTTTGTTATCTGGTTTGCAAAATTTCTTCCATGTTACGTTGTAGCCTTGTTCTTTATCCAGATTTCCTTTTCACCAAAATTTTCTTTTCATTTTCTCTAAATTGTTTAAATTTTCTACAGTAGCAGTATTGTCATCATGTGAGAGGACTTCGGCTTTCCAGTTTACCCTCTACCCTTATAGTTATTTCGTTAATGAGTTCTAAGAGTATTTTTGCTGAATATTGTGTGAGGGGTCTAACTGTTCTAGCAAGTTTAATTCCTTATAGTCTTCCTACCCGTTCTTCCTGATTTAGGAGTTGTGTTAAAACTTGCATCCCAATAACAAACAAACAAGGAGATAGAAGATTTCCTTACCTTAAACCTCTATTGGTGTGAAAGAACTCAGCTGAACTTTCATTTAGTTTGATAGAGAAAGAAGTGGCGGTTAGACATTGCTGTATGAGTGTGCACCACTGATCTGGGAAACTCATTCTCCTCATAGTTTCAATTAGAAAATCCCACCACATTCTACTAAAGGCCTTAGCCTATGTCTATTTTTAGAGCTGCCCATCTTCTTCTTCCCTTTTGGGTTTTCAATTTGTGAATTATCTCCTTTGCCAGAATGATGTTGTCTGTGATGTGTCCCTTTTATATAGGCTGCCTGATTTTGGCTAATGAGTTTGGTAAAGAGGTTTCATTCTATTGGTCAGTACTTTTGCAATCAACCTATATATCACATTACATAAGCTTATAGGTCTGTACTGCTTTGCAGATTGAGCACCCTTCCTTTTGGGAATGTAAACTATGAAAGTGTGATTTAGTTCTTTTAAAAGAACTCCAGTTCTTAAGAAACTTTGTATCATCCTGGTTATGCCCCTTTCAATTATATTCTAGTATTTTTGGTAAACAAAGGAGTGAATCCATCTACACCCGGAGATTTGAGAGGATTTTAACTTCATTTTATTGAGGTAAATTAACATGGTTAATTCTGTCCTCTGTAAGGGTTGTAAAGATTAGGCCTTCAAGCCACCTCAGGTCAAACCTTTCCTCCTATTTTTTAGAGCTCTCTTGATTTGAGCCTCCATAGTCTTTCTTCATGAATTAACCACCTGTTGTATTGGTTTTCTAAGTCTTCCAATTTCGTTGGATCTATATTGGCAGTGTGTTTCTGTTGTTCCTTGAGAATAGCTTACTCTAGTAGATTGATATTGTTTTTTATATTTCCAAAAACATCTCTATTTCAAGTTCTTAGCTTTTTCTTAATAATTCTTAATTTGTTCACAATTTTGTAGGCTTTTGACCCCTGCATTGAAATTTGCCAGCTGTCTCTCACAATCTTTGTGGTCTCCCCACATTGGAAGAAAGTGAAAGCTTTATTTCTTAGATAGGGTTGAAGGAATAGTATTTAAAAGGATGGGGTCTTGATCAGTATTAATTGCTGGTAAAGTGAGAACTTTAGCTTCTACAAAGGTCTCTAACCACTGAATATTGGCTAGGACGCTATCAAGTCTTTCTCTCACAAGTCTTGTTCCCTAATGTTTGTTTGTCCAGATAAAAATGGACCCAGACTTTCCCAATTCTGAGAGAGGTGTCTTAAGACTTCTTTGAAGGCCTGAGATATTCGAGGCGATAAAGTTCACCCTTTGTAGTCTTGTTGTGAGCTCAAATCATTTAAGTCACCCATCAGAACCCAAGGTATAATGATTAAGTAGCTCTTAGAGGTTAGGAAATCTGCTCAAAAATTGCCCTATTTCCCCTATTTGGGTGTCCATGTATACGAAGGAGGTGCCAGTTTAAGTTGCCCGAACCTTGAGTAATTTTTACTTTACTGAATGCGTAATTTGAGTTGTTTAGGTCTAGGACAATGTCATTTTTCCAACAGCATAAGACCCTCCGCTTAGACCAAAGCATTAACAATCTTACAATTTATAGTACTTTATACTTCGACAGAATTTTGAGGCCTGTTCTAGGGTCAATTTGGTTTCAGATAAGAATAGGATGCTAGGGTTGTGGTTAGCTACTAATTTTCTAATGGTTCTTTGAGTTTCCTTGTTTCCCCCCCCCCCTGATGTTCCAAGCTAAAATTTCCATTTTATTGCTTAAGAGATAGACAGCAACATAAAGGAAGAAATACAAATAATAAACTATTATTGTCAAGGACAAATACACAATATATAGACTCTCAAATACCTGAAGAATGAAAGTAGCTAGGGCTGCAAGCTGTTGTTCATGGGGACGGATATTTTCCCACTTTTTCCACTATTCAGAGTTGTCTAGTTGTAGAATCAGTTTCATCGATAGGCTGGTAAAGGAGACTTTGATCTATTCCAGTTTGCATGTTTGTGAGAGGATTGTAAATACACTCCTCTCTCATGATAGCAATCCGGTTTCTGATCGGACTCGGATTTTCACAATTTTGATGATGAGATTGCTTGCAAAGTGCCTTTGCTTTAGTATTTCTCGCCTTCTCCCTAACATGGTCATTCAGGGTGGTCTCACATTTGAAGGGTCTACCTCTTCTTTTCTTTCCAATTTTCAGATTAATCGAGCCTAATCCTCCTGAGAGAGCATACTAGACATGCAAATCCTTTTCTTCTGATTTATCTGACAGATTTGTTTTATGAGGGGGTTATTTTTCCAAGAGAGTTTTTGCCTCTTCCAAGTTGCATTGTAGCTTGACTCAAGCCTCTTTCTCTTGGTTGAAGACTCACCCTGTCCCAAACTTCCTTATTGAAGTTTCACTTCCTTTCCCTCATCCTTCAATGGAGATTTAACTAGTTGCAAGGAGTTTTTCGCAGTCTTTTGTCTCTTGTCAGCCCCATTATCCTCCTCTGAGTCTTCATTAGAGGTTCGATCTCTACAGGTTATTTAGACTTGTTTGCAAAGTGTGGCTTCCTTTCTAAGGTTTGGGTATTTCAGTGGGTAATCCGACTTGTATTCAGCTCATAACCACTCTCCTAGTGAATCAATTTTGTGGTCATTAAGCTCTCTTTGTATTGCTTCCAATGAAGCACCTAGAGGGATCTATCTACACTTCCACCAATTGTGTCCAATTAAACCACAATGTAGAAAAGTTTATTTAATCCCTCATAGGTAAATCTGACCCAAGTGGGCTTGTCAACATTAATCCCTCGTAGGTAAACCTGACCCAAGTTTATTTAATCCCTCATAAGTAAATCTGACCCATTTCTTCCTTCTTCCCTCTCTAGGGCTCATTGCGAAAGAGACTCTGAATGGTGTTAAAAGGGAAGAAACCTCTCACCTAATCAGAGCAATTGCGGAGGGGGGGGGTTAGTTCGAACACATTAAAGTGGTTTGAAAAAGTTGTTGTCAATGAAACATTAGGATTACGAAGGTTTCCTCTAGCTAAGACTTAAATCTTGTGAAAAGGTCATGAAAACAAAGGAGCCTTATGCCAGTATGACATGGAGCTTCAAAAATATGGAGACATAGGAGGCTTATGCCAAGCTGCATGTAGAGGACAACGAAGGGGTTGGGATCATTTGTCTCGAGTCTTCATTATAATGCCCATCTTGTCCTCACAGTAGAGGGCAACTTACCTCGAGGCTCTTGGGATCATTTGCATGTAGAGGACAATGATTAACCGAACCGACCAATATATATATATATGTGTGTGTGTGCGTGTGTGTATATGTATATATGTAAATTACTTATATTTTTAATATATGTCACATACTATCTATATATTATATATAAATATATATGCATTATATACGTAAATGTATACATATATTATATTTATAATAATCTATTTATTATAAGTATATTATATATTGTATATTCTTATAATATTATAATCATTTATTATCTATAAAATAATATTATACCTATATTTATATAACATATATTATCAATATAAAAAACCAAAGAACCAAATCGATCAAAAAACAAAACCAATCAATCGATGGAACGGTTCAGAGGACTTGAAAAACCGGTAAGACTAGTTCAGTTTGAAAAAATAAATGCCTGTGGTTCGGTTAATTGAACCGTTGGCACCCCTACATGCTCCAACATGCAAAGAACCTTCAATTTTACCTTTTTGTTTCTTTTACTATGAGACAATAGCTTCTCACAAGAATGATCTTACCTTGTAATCTCATTCGACTTAGATGCTGGGGTGAAAAACCATTTCGGTTGTCTATTTCTGGCATTCCAACTCCACCAAACAATGCAATTTTTTATACATAAAGAAAAAAAGAAGCCTATATTTATACATTTAACAATGGTACAGCACGGAATTGGTGCAATGGTACAAGGTCTCCCCATATTGCTGAATTGGTTTCCTAATTCCAATGATCAATTATAAACTTTAAAACACAACTTAGCAGATACTAGAGATCAACCCCCTTATCGCTTTAATGCGTTCAAACCAACCCCCTAGCAGCTGTTGTGATTAGGTGAAAGGTTTCTCCCCTTTTTAACACATTCAAAGTCTCCTTCACAACAAATCCTAGATAGGGAAGAAGGAAGAAATGGTGATCCCGATGAGCATCCAACTCAGAAGTCAAGTATCATGGAGAGACAGATAACAGAGTTAGGCAATGTACTATCCCAACATAAAAGAATAGTTGGTTCCTTAGTTGAAATCTTAGTGGTGCTGATGCCTGGGAATTTACCTTCTACCGCAAAGAATATCTAAACAGTTATAAACAGTGGTCCATGGTTTATTCGGTCAAGTTAGATGATGGTGGAAGAATGGAAAAAGACACGAGCAGGAGAGAAAATCAAGATTTGGCACCAAAAGGTATGGATCCAAATGCATAATATACCACATAGATATATCTCGAATGAACATTGTAAAATCTTTGCCTTTGCTACTAGGAGGGTTCTACCTGATAATGAGTTCACTAAGGATGGAACCCCAATAGAGGTAAAACATTACGTCTGAGTAATGAAATTAACCAAAGGAAATCCCTCTTTAAGGGTTTTGCTCTCAATAATGTCAACAAGCCCACTAGAGTAAGATTTACCTATGAGGGATTAAATAAACTTTTCCACTATTGTGGTTTAATTGGACACAATTGGTGGAAGTGTAGATAGATCCCTCTAGGTGCTTCATTGGAAGCAATACAAAGAGAGCTTAATGACCACAAAATCGATTCACTAGGAGAATACAAGTCAGATTACCCACTGAAATACCCAGACCTTAGAAAGGACGGCACACCTTACAAATAAGTCCAGATAAATTGTTGAGATTGGAGCTCTAATGAAGACTCAGTGGAGGATAATGGGGCTGACAAGAGACAAAAGACTGCCAAAAACTCCTTGCAACTAGTTAAATCTCCACTGAAGGATGAGGGAAAGGAAGCAAAACTTCAACAACGAAGCTTGGAACATGTTAAGTCTTTGACTAAGAGAAAAAGGCCCGAGTCAAACTACAATGCAACTCGGAAGAGGCAAAAAACCTCTTGGGAAAAGAACCTCATAAAAACAAAGTTGTCAAATAAATCGAAAGAAGAGGATTGCATGTCTACTCTACTCTCTCAGGAGGATTAGGCCTGATTAATCCAACAAGTAGAGAAAGAAGAGGTAGACCCTTCAAATGGGAGACCACCCCGAATGACCACATTAGGTAGGAATATGGCAACGAGGCAGGGCAGGGATAGGGAGGCTCTCCCCATCCAAATCCTTGTCCCCATCCTCGCTAACGAAGACAAGGTTATCCCCATCGCCGTGATCTTTTATTATGTCAACCATTTTTTGTTTTTTATTTCATTTAAAAAATATACAAACATATTCAACCATATTTTTAAAAATATTAAAAAATATTAAAAATATTAATATATAGACGTATGTGTGCATATATACATATATAAATATATGCATACATATATACATATATATTAGTGGGACCCCACAAGGTAGGGATTAGGTCCCGACAGGGTGAAAACACTCCCCCCACCCCCACTAATGGGGATGAAAATTTCCCCATCCTCATCCCCACAAGGGGGGATCATCCCCATCTCCACCCCATTTGGGGCGGATCCCACAAGGATCAAGAAAATGGGGAAAGTTGTGATCCTTAACAATAGGGAGAAGGTGAGAAATACTAAGCAAAGGCACTTTGCAAGCAATCTCAACATCAAAACTATGAAAACCCAAGTCAAAGCAGAAACTGGATTGCCAACTTTATCACCTCGAATATCTCAAGCCTTTAATGAAATCTTAAACACCTAATTTTCAAAATTGGAAAATTTTGTACCCCACTTTATCTAGACAAGCAAACAGGGATAAGAGTTGTAAGGGAAAGACTTGATAGGGTCCTAACCAATATTCAGTGGTTAGAGACCATTGATTGTGAACACATTATAAGATGGAACCACGAAGATTTGGGAGAAAATTGTAAGAGATAGCTGGCAAGTCTAAATTGAGAGGTGAAAAACCTACAAAATTGTGAACAAATTTAGAATTATCAAGAAAAAGCTAAGAACTTGGAACATATGTATGGAGAAATAAAAAACAATATCAATCTACTAGAGGAAGCTATCCTCAAGGAACAATAGAGACCCATTATAAATATAGAACCAAAGGAATTGGAAGATTTAGAAAACCAATCCAATAGGTGGTTTTGATTCATGAAGAAAGATTATATAAGCTCAAGTCAACAGAACTCTAGTTAAAAGGTGACAAAAATGCAAAAGTTTGAAAGCAAGTGGGAAGGAGGAAGGGAATGATGCTGAATATGCATAGCATTACTGATTAAGTGTCAGCACTCAATTTTTGCTCGGTCTGCCACTTGAACCCCAATTTACCCCAAATTCTCGATCAAACCTTTTTGACCTCTCTAAAACACCCAAAAACCCAAAAAACTCGAACTTCACCCCGAAAGCCCTCAAATTCACCATTAAACTTGTCTGATACCTGTCTAATGGCCCCAATTGACCCCCACATACATCTCAACCATCAAATCAGACACAACCATCAGACCTAAGACCTCCCAAAACACTTACCTATAAAATTTCAACTTAAGATTCCTCCATTTAACCCTTCATCAAGTGAAGATTCCATTTTGACTTCCCTTATTAGCCTAGCCTAAACACTAAGAACCCAATTTACCTTGATCTTGACACATCTCAACCAATCAAATCACACTATTAAACTCTAGACACATCAAAGCACCTACCCATAAAGTTTCAACCCTAGACTCCTCCATTTGCTCATCCATCAAACAAATATTTTGTTTTAGAGCATCACATCAACCCAAATTCCTATGACCTTGACCCTCTAAAGACTGATTTGACATCACCAGATCTCAAACACCCCCAAATACCCACTTGTGAAATCTCAACCCACTGTTTACCCTTCAATCACACTAATCTCAACCCTCCATTTTTAACCCAAAAATCCCCACCATTAAAAACCAAGATCTCCAACTTAACCCCTAAACCCGGTTTGACCCAAATGTCCCAAAATTACAAAAATACCTCCAAGTTTCCCAAAATTTATGAAACTACCACTACACCATAGTATTGTTCAGGCAATATCACTCACTAATGAATCCAAGGAGTAAACATAGAGTATGATTCATTTTGGTTGTTTCGACATCTTGCCGCAACACCTTATTCAGTTCCACTCTCTGGTGACGCTACAAGATAGGTAACCTCTGTTTCACCTTTGTCATTGTTGGTGAGAGTTCAATCACAATGTTTAGATGGATCTCAATCTATTGTGCTTGTTTTGTCGAGGATTGATCTAAATGTTGATAATCAGATTAGGTAGTTCTTATTTTCTATTTTTGATTACTTATTTACTGATGTGAACCAATAGATGTATTTGAATCAAAATCTGTTTAATTCGATCTCACGATATCATGGCAGTAGACTTTGTCTTGGTTCATTGTTTTATCATCGGAGTTGAGGAAGACTCGTGGTATTTTTTGGGGCAATGAGAATTTTGATCTCATAACTAAAAATGAAAAATAAAATAAAAAAGGGAAGAAAGGAAAAATGTTAAAAAAAAAGTAAAGGATGACGACATGATTGAACAGAGGATAGTTTAGATCAATCGCAAAAATAGAAATAAAAAGAAAAAAGAAAAAAAATTAAAATAATGAATAAATTAGGAGAAAAGACGTGAAATAGAGAGGTTGTTATATTTGATTGCTCTGTTAATAGGACAAAGAAAAAGCTACTAATAAACATGAACAAGAAAAATAATAAAAATAAAGAATCAAGAAAATAAGGAAAATTGTCTTTCATGTTGTTTTGCTCGTGTAGCTTAGTCCCATTATGACAACATCATCTTAATTAATTAATTTTGTCTTTAGTATTGATGTCTACTATTTGAATCTCATGTGAACACCACCTATTGGACCCAAGAGAGGAGTGTCTAACCCTTTCTCTCCCATCCAAATCTTACCCGGACTAGTCTAACCAATGCCTCAGACTACTGGAGTCACTATTGAACAAAAATGATTTTGATACTATTTTCAAAAGTCCCATCACCTCCATTTCCTAACTGATGGGTGGCAACTCCAAATTCAACCCAAGTGAGCCATTTTTCCAATGCTCACAATAAGCTTCTATAATGTGATATACAAAGATTGATAGCAAAATTTTTGGCCGATAGAATGAACCCCCTTCTACCAAAACTCATTAGTCAAAATAAGGCAACCTATATAAAAGGGAGACTTTACACAACATTCTTTCAAAGGAGATAATTGACAAATCGAAAACCCAAAAGGAAAATAGATGGGAAGCATGACTATGGCCTTTAATAAAATGGGGTGGGATTTCCTAATTGAAACAATTGAGTAGAATGGATTTCCCAGATGTTTGTTATTGGGATGCAAGTTTAAACAAACTCCTAAATCAGGAAGAACAAGCAAGAAGACTGCAAAGAATTAAACTTTCTAGAACAGACCCCTCACATTTGTTGTTCGTTGATGGCTGTCTTATTGAGGCTTCACCAGACTCCTTCCTAGCTGTGAAGGCAGCCTTAAGAAAATTGGACAAGTTAATTGACAGCAAGTGAACTTCAACAAATCGGGTATAGTATTCAGCAAAATTACCCATAAGACTCATCAAAGATTTCTTTACAAAGCCCTGGGAATGAAAATAATGAATACAAATTCAAAATACCTGGGAGCCTGGATAAATGAAGAATAAGAGTGAAACTTTTAAAGAAATAACTATAAGGGTAGAGGGTAAACTAGAAAGCTGGAAGGCCAAAGTCCTCTCACGAACAGAAAGAACTACTCTACTGCAATTAATGGCACAAAACATCCCAGCTTACATGATGACAAGCCAGCTACCAAGAAAACTTTAAACAATTTAGAGAAAATGCAATAAAAATAGTGGAAAAGAAATTTGGATAAAGAACAAGGCTACAATATAGCATGAAAGAAAATTTGTAAACCAAATAACAAAGGAGACTTGGGCTTAAGGCTGACTGAACCTCTTAACAGAGCTCTCTTCTCAAAGCAAATCTGGAAATTTTTAAGTGAAAACCAACAGCTATGTAGTGATCAACTCAAAGAGAATATTGAAAAGTTGTAGCTTCTTTGATTGCAAAGTAAAAGTGGAAAGTTGCCTTAAAACTGAGAGATAAACTAGAAGGCACCTTGTGCTGGCAAATTGGTTATTGTCAGAAGATAACTGCTATAACGGATTCTTGGATCCCCTGGACAGCAAACAATACGCCAATACTTAGGCTTGAAGCTGTTCAACTCATTAAAAACATTCCTATCAGCCAACAAAGAAGCTCAAAGCCTCAAACACTAATGAAACACACACACACACACAAAATGGGGCCTTCTCCGTCAAATCAACCTACAGAAGCTTCGGTTTGGACCCTGATGTCTCGAGCTCACAAACCTTAATTAAATGGACCAGAATGTGGAAAATCAAGGCCCCTTGCAAACGTCTCCTGATTGGATGAAAATTTTTTAATATAGGCTGTAAGAACAAAACAATCTGAACCCAAAGACAGAAAAATGAGCTCTCTTGCTCCTGTCAGCAAAATGTTGAAAGACAGACTTACCTATTCTTTGAATGCGACCTAGTAAGAACAATCTGGCTTGAATCTCAAGTTGGACTCAACCCCGAAGAATATAGGTCAAAAAATTTAAATGCCCAAAAAAATCAAAGCAAGCCTATCTGAATCTGACGAATCTTAGCCATCCTGAGAAGCATCTAGGACCACAAAAATGATGTGTTCAGGAAAAACCCCAAATCCTCTAGATGTTCTTCAGAAAGCTAAGAGCTACATCATTCCAAAAGTTGCTAATCTCTACAATAAAAGCCAAGTCATGTAGCACATGTCATGGAAACAGTACTGGTTCTCCTTTAATTCACATTCCCTTCTTATTGTTGATGGTTATCAAGACAACCACATACAAAGAAACTATTGATGCTTATCTAGTCTCTTACACTCATCGGAATTGCATTACAAAAGGACAACCATGTTATGCAAATGACGCCACAATAGCTGAGCTCTAAGCAATCATCAAAGGCATAAAAATGATTGAGTTGGGCAACACAAAAACCGCTATAATTTCTGATGCCAATGATCTACTAACCAGAACGTGGAAGCTCTTTTTTCGTAAATGTAAATATTATATAATGTAGATAAGAAGGAAGTCTCTCGAGCTCATAGAGCAAGAACCTCTGGAACTAAATTCTTTTGGCAAAAGCCTCCCTGCTCAATTATGAGCTTGCTATTTTGTATAAGAGGCTCAATTTGTATCCATGATTGTTTTCAATAGATCCTCTTTTATCCAAAATAAAAATTAGACTTTCAAACTCAAATTCCAAGGAACGCATACAAATAATGTAGAGTGCAAAATTATGTACTATTTTGTATGTGTTTATATTGTATATATTTGAATTTGTACTCTTTCGAATTTGTATTCGTACCCTCCTCACCACCTCAGTTTGGAAGGAATACATGTAAAGTGCAAAACCCTGCTTTTTGTATTATTTTCAAGTATTTCACTGTACATATTTGTATTTGTACTCTTTCCAAACTGAGCCTTAAGCTTCCCGTCTTTTGGAGGATGACAAGTTTTACGCATCTCAAGAGTGCTTTTAATCACATTCATATCTTACCTGACTTCCACAGTGCAGGTGCAACTTTGGAGGAAATGATTCTCAAAGAATTTCCATTTATTAGAATTTAAAAAATATTTTAACCATGTGGAAACCTGAAGCTTTCTTGTTTTTTACTTACTTTGTCTAAGCAAATCCTTTCTTTTTTGGTAGGGTGGGCGATAAGTAAAAGGCATGATTCACTCCACGTCAGTGTGAACTACATCCACCGACTTTACCAGCTGAGTCAGTTGGCACCTTCCAAAATGTATGAAGCTCAAAAAACACACCCTTGTTTGTGTAGAAATAAAAATACTGCATTAAAAAATCACTTATTACCAAAGTATAATACACATAAAAAGATAACCACCTAATGCGTATATACAACTTGTTACTCAAGCCACTAAAAAAGTTAATAATCAAAAAACTGAAAATATTAAAGCAACATAAAAGCTTATACTTATAGCTCATTTAAAACCTACAAGTATAAAGCCAATTAGTATGGCTATATATGAAGCCATTAACCTAGCTATAATAAAGAACCACTAATTTCAGAATCATGTTATTGGGGTAGGGTTGTCAGAAAACTACACTTATTGGGATAGGGTTGTCAGAAAACTACACACTCATGAATACAGTCCGACCATGCCAAAAAGGCATGATATAAAAACCAATGAACAACAACTGATGTTCATAAAAAATCATGCAAGGGGGACCTGATTGGTCAAAGTTCTTTTCGCAACATACCCTTCTGGAATAAGAGATATTATGAATCTGTTGCACTCAGCCAACTTCTCAGGCACACCTTGTAAGTATGCATAAACAAGAAACAACCTACGTGTATGCACATTTATGTCTATTATAATGCATCTATTGATTTTCTGTGAGATATATCCCTAAAAATACTTGCTTCCAATTCACATCTAATCAGAGTTGCTCTTGCAAATAAATCAAATAATCAGATTAAACAAGCAAGAGATTCTACCAGGTGTCAACAACTATCTAGCTTATTAAAGCAACCAGGTAGGCACAAGACCAATTATGAAAGTCATAACCAACTCACATTGCAATACCCACAAGAAAACTTATTTTCAAATTTGCAGACCAAGCAACTATGTGTTACCAATGGCTCAAAAAACAACTGTTTGACTCCCATACATACATACATGCATGCATGTATATAAGTATATATAAAATCCACGAAGTTATATGCATCTCAGGTACTGAAATTCTTCTTATTCATTAAAACAAAAAAAGACATCTGGCATGTCTAATTGTTTATGCGTACCAGATATAACAGATATGATCATCTCTAACAGAGGTTATAGAACATGGGTACTGCACACTATCAGATTCATAATAATAACAGAATTACTGAATACAACTCCCCTTAAACTTGGTCAGAATTTAATACTCTCTTCACCTTTTCAGAAACTTCATTGGGTACCTGTTGGATACCTAATGCAATGGCATATTGTAGAAGGATCTGTAACAGGCTCTGACGGCTCTGGTGAAGAGGATGGGGGCAACTCTGAAGACGTGACTGAGGCACAGCTGTCGTAACTTCAGTATCTTCAACCTGAGGAGCCAAGACTGGAACCACGGTGGAAATAGTTACCAAAGTCTTGAAGATGTCCTGGAATTAAAGGACGAGGCTCCAAGAATCTAACATCTCTAGGCATGTATAATCATTATGCCATATGATCAAAACAAAACTACCTGTTTTTGCCATGTCCGTACACAATAAAAATATGTGGAACAGAATGAAAATAGTGTCCTTTCCTGAAGAGTGAAGAAACATAGCATTCACAATAAAAAATCAAAAAGTAATAAGAGAAAAGCCAATAAGCTGGGGACTCATAAATGGGAAGAGGATTATCACCTGTGTATATAGGAAAGAAAAGAACTGCATCATCCAAGTAGTGTTTAGGAACACTCAATGTATAGTAACAGAGTATGCATTGTTTCACAGATATGCTGTCCAGCAGAAGAAGTGCCCTTTCAGATAGTCACTTCCATAATGAATGACAAGGCAAGAATGAAGTAGGGGTGATAATTATTTTATATATATGAATATTTTCATGACACTATAAATTATATAAATTTTTTTGAAAAGTACAATAAAATTTTCATTAAGGCTCAGTTTGGAAGGAGTACAAATACAATTAAGTAGAGTGCAAAACCTTGTATTCTGTATTGTTTGTACTGTACATATTTGTATTGTACTATTTCCAAACTGAGCCTAAACATCAAAAAAAAAAATAGAGAGAATACAAAAGAAAGGTGATAAGACATCACCAAGGAGAAGAAACTAAAAGACCCCCTGAAACAAACATACAACTCAAAAAACAACCTTACAACAGAAGCTGAAACAAAAAAGACAGGACTCAAAAAACTAACAGCACCTCCCAGGCGCCAGTCAAAAACAGCAACTGCCCCACTGAGCAAACTGAAAAAACACCCAAGTTCCCCTCCCCAACCTCGACTAAATCAAGCTCCACAGTCTTCTCACACCGAATAGTACTAATCCTCCCTATCTAATTCATCTTCCTGTTTCAAACATGAAAAAACCTTAGTGACGTGCACAAGATGAGATTTATTCACTCCTCTGTGCTTCTTCACAGCCACCCCTGATTCTTTAATGGAAACCACAGCATCAATCGCCAACCTCCTCCTACCCAAACACTTCTACTATAAGGTCTTCTGAACTCCTTCAAGGAGCCTCATTGTCCTCTGTACCAGCAGACTGATCTTTTGACTTCTATTGGGAACCTCCTCCCCACACACTGGCGCTACTTGGAAAGGAACCAAACTGGGTCCTGAGCAAGAAATGCCATGCACTTGATGACAACCAGAACATCATCTGTAATTGAGTTCTCGGTTGATCTTTCTGCACCTATCACATGCCGTTAGCTCTCCTCTAAAGCTTCACCCAAATGTTTCCTTTCACTCCCCAATACTATAAATTCTGAGTACAATTTGCTGCTCAAATCACGGTGCAGAGACCTCCCACAAACTCAAAGCTATTTAGCTCTGATCTCACTCTCTCCTTTCTCATATCTTGTAATAACCTAGACCCCATCCTGCTTTAAAACATTTTCCTTTTTAAAACTCCTACTCCAATTAAACAACACCCCAAGGCCTTTCACCTTTTTAATAACTTTTTCTGAATTACACCTACCTCTTAAAACCTTAAACTTGCCCCTCCACCTTTACTACGAAACGCCTTTGTCTTTTCCTTTTTAAAAGTGGTCCCCATTCGGTCCACTCTCCTTGCTAGAACCTACAATCACCAATCCCCCTTCCTCTCCTGCACCATTCTCACCCAACTCCTTGTCTCCTTAAAAAATTTCAGACCTACCCTCCATGTGTCCCTCTTCTTGTGTCACCCCCACAATTCTTCCCAGGGTTAACTTTGGCTGTTGGGGCCCAACAGCATAGGCTGTTGAGAAGTTTCTGGGCTGGGCATGTTCTTGGCAGTTCACCCATTCACGCCCATGCTTTGGTTTTTAGTAAAAATAAATTAAGTACCCTCCATGTGTCCCTCTTCTTGTGTCACCCCCACAATTCTTCCCAGGGTTAACTTTGGCTGTTGGGGCCCAACAGCATAGGCTGTTGAGACAGTTTCTGGGCTGGGCACCTATTCTTGACCATGCTTTGGTTTTTAGTAAAAATAAATTAAGATATAATTATTAATTTACCCATTCTCATGGTAACGTGGCATTCCCAGAAATTCTCTCAACAGCATAGGCTGTTGGCCCCCAACAGCTAAAGTTTTTCCTTCTTCCCACGCCTCCTACTTTAATGCATTGTTCCCTTACCTTTCACAAACTCCTCCCACCCAACACTTCAATTGCCTTGCTTTCACCACCAACAATGCCCTTCAGCCTGACTCCTCCAAAATTGAAATTTTGCTTTCCAAACCTAACAACAAGTTGTCTTCAACCTCGTCCAACACTTCAGCTCCATAAAAATCTCCATGGTTCTGCAACTCCTTACCAAAACCTTCCCCTATCATCCCCATTCTAATCTCATCGTTCTTAGGTTCCAACTCCACATATAGGGCACATGGTACAGCCCAGGCCACCTTGGGTATGCCACATATTGTAGCAAGGCCCATTATCACTCCTATTACCAAGTAACATTTCCTCGTATAAATAACATCGAAACAAGCTACCAAGCTGAAACATGAACAGCTAGTGGCATTTCTTGTCAGCCTGTGCACAAGCAAGAAGCGGAGGTAAGAAGCCAAATACTGGCACTACAATCTATGTATAGGATTCTTTCTAGTTTCTGCTCCTGGACCTTTTTTTAAGAAATGTAATTTTATTAAACTATAAAGATGCAAACTGAAAAAGTACAAGGAGTAAGCCTTACCTTAGCAGATTCCAATACTGTCGGATATTGTAATCAACTATAGAAAATAGATTTACATCTACAACCCCTTTTGCACAGATTCAGAACAGAACATCAACAGATAAAACAGAATAGAAAGAGATCCTATATTCAGAGCAGAATGTAAACAGATAAAATAAAACACAAAGGGATCCTACCAAACTCTTGGAATAGAGACGCCCAGCTAAAAATTCTACCTACCACAATTATTATCAACTCATTCTCAAGGGGTGAAAGTCCTGATTGAAAAATAGATCCCCAAGTAGGAATCATGTTATAAATGACAAAAAAAAACCCTGTGGAATATAGTCCCTCAAATGTTAGCTTTTGTACAATTTCCCAAAAGAGATGAGACTGGCAATTCTATATCCTATAAGTCTATAAAAGAAAATAGTAAAATACCTAAAACAAAAGCACCATAACCCAGCAATTCTCAGTCAACGCCCCCCTCCCCCTTCCTAGTTAGGCCTGGGTTGGATTGGAATCAACGGTTTCTAACTCTATCATCATCATGGTCATCATCATCTAAGCCCCTTAAGTCCTTAACCCAGCTATATGCAATTCTGTTCTGTTCAATGCTATATCCATTGTTAAATTATGAGTGTTTAAATCATTTCTTACTACTTCGATTAATGGCCTTTTTGGTCTGCTCCTAGCCCTTCTAGCCCCTCTAGCCCCTTCAACTTATAACTGATTGCTTTTCCTTATGAGTGCCTCAAGTGGTATTTTATGCATGAAACAAAACACCAAGTCTACTTTCTCTCATTTTATCACCTAGTGGAGCTACTTCTAGGTTCCTCCGAATGACTTCATTTCTGATCCTATCCTTTCAAGTATTTCTACTCATCCACATCTCAACATACGCATTTCTGCCACACCCATTTTTTGGACACCTTGTTTTATACAAGGATGCCTAATTCTAGAGAGTACAGCCACACCCCACGATTCTCCACCACATGATTGTCAGAAGCCAAATAGATCTCTTTGCTCATTAGCCTTGATTGCTTGTTTCCTATCTTTACTATGTAAGGCTAGAATCTCACACCCTTGGGCCTATTGTTTTTTATTTAGATTTCCTGGTCTGGATTCCCAGGCTTTGAGACCCATGTGTCAGATTAAGTTACAGCACACTTCTATGTGTGTCAAAGTCGCACACTTCTATGTGTGTCAAAGTCCAACATTCCACAGATTCTTGGAGGACAGTTCAAAATAATATTTCCTTTTTGTCCCCTGGTTTATTTGACATAAATGAATGGATAAATGCACAAGATGAATACCTTTTCTCGTATAATATAGTACTCAGTAACAACAGAAACATTTTAGACCCCTTTCCCCTTTTTGTAGGAACGTTAGGAGTCAAAAAGACATGAACTAATTCAATAGTATGTACTTTCCCATGAACATACCCATGACTCCATGTTTCTCATCCTGTCAAAGTTGGACTCTTGGACAAAATCCAGTGTCCATGACCATATAACACTGCATGCCACAAACCATGGTAACACTTTCTAGAAGCATGTCTTTCATAACAAGAACACATACATCAAGATGCATGCAATTTCTCTCCCTATAACGTCAATTCTGAATTATGGTCGAAAACTCATCACTGTAATTGAACCAAGATGATAGCATAAAGCTGAATTTTGACGGAAGTAGTCCAGGAAATCCTGGCCCCTCAGGTATAGGAGGGGTTTTGAGAGATAAGGATTGTAATATCTTAGCCTTGTACTTGGGTTCAGTGGGAAATGGGAATAGGAGACTCAAAAATGGGCTGAGTTGTTGGCAGCTTTACAAGGTATTCAGATCACTAATCAACTTGGTGTTCAGAATCTTCAAATTGAAGGAGATTCCAAGGTTGTTGCAGGTTGGTCAACAGATCCAAACTCAGTCATTTGGTGCTACAATAACCTCTCAAAGAAGGCTAGCTGGTTATTAAGGAATATGAATGTTAGTGTACATTGGCATTGGGTTGGCAGTTCTGCAAATGCAATGGCAGATTATCTTGCAAAACAAGAGGTTTTGACGGAACATTTGTACTGGGCTACCTTGTAATCTTTATCTATAGTGAGGTGGTTTTCACTTTTAAGGGAGCACCTTGCACCTCTCAGTGGGATGCTTGTAACAGTTCTCATATTTTCTTAATAAAATTCCTCTTCAATTATCAAAAAAACAAGATGATAGCAACATGATAATTCAGTTGCAACATGGAGAAAAAAATCATGCACAGTGGAAGAGTAAACTCCAACTCCAGAAATTTAGCCCCACTGGTTCAAATGTGGTATTAAAGATAAGCAGTGAAGAAGATGGAAATGATAAGGTAAGAAAGTAAGGAATAGGAAAAAAAAGAATAAGGAAACTTAGTATCAGTCTATAGGAGTTTAGGACAAAAGGAAACTTTGTCTATTTCAAAAAGGATGTAAATCAAAAATAAATTTGACTGTGTCTCTCTGCAGTGATGAATGTGATGATCAAAATAGTACATTATGTCAAGATAATGAACAAACTTTTGCAGATTTTACAACTTATGACATTTTAAGGAATTGACAGTAAGTGGATTCCTCATCTACGGCCACAATAGTTCAGTCACTAGAATGGTTTCATCCAAACTCAAATACAATCAAGTTGAACTTTGACAGTTGCAACAATGGGTATCATGCACTATCAGGAATTGGGTGAGTTTTTAGACATAAAAGCAAGGGAACTTCCTAGCTTTATACTCAGTAACAGCAAGTTATGGTGATTCCATTTGGCTAAAATATTGACATTCTGCATGATTACAGATGCAAAAAAATCCTTGTGCTACAAAGATTCTTTGGTTGAAGGACACTAACGTGTGACTATATGGTGGCTAAGAAGGGTCATGGAAGAATGCACACACTGAGGGCAATCTCAAATTGGCATCACAGCAAAGGATAGTTTATAAGTGAACACCAGGGTCAGTCTTATGAATTAGAAAAACAACAGATAAACAGACACCAGATGTATTGGTGCCTAATACGCCAAGGAAAGAGTGGGTGTTATGCAAAATCATCATTTGACTAGCTGCCTTTGTGGGGTGCAAGGCACCTGATGCACAAATTCTTATTAATAGCTCAATGAATAAATTCAACTGTTACTGATAAAAAAAAAAACAACCTGGATATCAACAACCTATCCAAGAAATCCTGTACAAGTCATCTCTCTTCATAAGCCAAATACAGAAGGTGCATGCACAAGTTTTTTAGCTAAATGCAGGTTCATCAAGCAATTAGAATTTATGAGCACATGATGCTCACTATAAAATTAGAACGAGTACCACACTGTCACCCTCGGTCCTCCACAAATGAGGCTCCACAATAGAAGTATCAAAAGTTTCAAGTCATTAATCATCCACCAAAATGATTCAATAAAGTCAAATGACCTTAAAGCCTTCATAGACTTAAGAAGCATACCCTCTAAGATGCCAAGAATAGTTAGCACACCAATGCACATCAGTTATAGATTATGGCAAAAATTTAACACCCAAATCAATTAAAGAGACAATCATACTTCCCAAATTAATCAAATCCACTATAGCAGCTTCAGGATCTAATCCTCAGTCCACAATGTATATGTCAAAAGAAATATATAGCAGGATTACGACATAAAATGGGCTCCTCAAATTTATTTATCAAGTTACACAGACAATCATGCCCATCAACAGCAGCAACCCTGATAGAATTATAGGATATGATTATCAGTTCCACCATTATATCTCTAAGAGCATTAGAACTATTATTCAACTTGAAGCTTGATTTACTTGTAATGGAATCAAGAACCATCAACGATGAACACTCAGCTATCTTTTCCTGATAAGAACTCCAATTAGGATTGAATCAACTTTGAAAGCAACGAATTTGGGAAATCATCAAAAAAAGTCTCTCACAATAGATAAGCCCCAGATTAAGCCAAAATACTAAAGATATCAGAAATGAAACTGCAATAGGAACATGGCTATTATACTCCTCCATGTAAGCATCAAAAACATATCATATTGGGCTTCATTGCACATGAAACAAAGTATGCCTTCTGCAACAGGAGTATCTAAAAGCCCACTAAAGCACTTCCACATGCTACAAAAGACACTCAAGCTATAGATGGTGTTCTTTAAAAAGCAATGCTAGCATCAAAAGCTAATGTCCTTCATTTTTCCTCGAGGAACTGTTAAGTGGAGCGCATAAGGGCCATCAAACTCTAGATTATGCTCCAATGAAAATTGATACTCAGGATTTAAACATTAACAAGAGGAAATTCCCCATGCATATCCCACTGCATTCAGATTTGAAAACCTGATTAATCCCCTCCAGAGCCCATATACTTCTGCAACCTCACCAATAAAACAAAAAATTATTTTAACATCCAAGAAGAAAAAAGTATCCAGTTTTATTCACTTTAAGCTTCCGGGTAAATGATCACTAATTGGTAACCTCAGATCAGGACATAATTATGACCATAAGCAGCAAAGTGATACCTCCAGATCAACCTCAAGAGCCTGTATTTGATCTTTTCATAAACTTTCACTGGGGCAAATTGAAGTATCATTGTCATTGATTCTCGGTAGTCTTAGTTTCAATGTTTTTGAACTCCTTGAAGGACATAAACTATACTAGACAAAGCAATACACTGAACAAATTCCAACATAAAATTCATAAAAGAAAGAAGGGGATCCAAAAGAAAACTACTTTTTAATTATTTTCCCCCAAAAAGGTAGCGAACTTGTCCAACACTCAGCAACAGTGTGTCACATATCTGCAAGACCAGCTACAAACTGTTAACATAAGAACTTGCCATGCATAAATAACTGCAATCATATTTATGCTAGAAATTAGAGTTTGTTTCTGAAGAGAAACAGTTATTACCAAAAGCTTTGCAGGTCTAATAGTAATAGCCACCTCCAAATGGGCGATCACCATAAAGAGAAGAGTATGGACCACGACCATACTGTCAATATGAAATATGATAGGTGAACATCATGCTATGCTACTTAGAACAAAAGAAATAAGATGAATAATAAAGAAAAATCAAGAAGAAAAATTAGTACTTACATCAGAACCGTAATAATCATGTGAATATAATCCACCTCCAGGTCCAAAAGAATCTGATTAAATATCAAATGTAAATATAAATTTAATAGAGATGTAAACAGCATGTACATACACACATAAATAGGTAAATGCATACATACCTCGATAATGAGCACTACGAGACAGTGAAGCAGGCTCGGGATGACCATACCGGGGACGAATTCCACTTGGTTCAAAGTAACTAGGCTCCTGGTCCTACAGCCAAGTGAGCCAACATTTAAAAGCACAAATCAGTTTGCACTAGTAATAACAAGTTCTGGCAACACTAGAAAAATAATAAATTAGTTATTGATACTAGGAAAACAATGATGTGAATACATCATATAGAGGATGTTTCCTCACCACCATAGAAAATGGCCGTTTCATTCCATGCCCCCTCTCATACAGATAAGGATCATCGACATAGTATCTGCCACCATAAGGTCGGTTAAAATCTCCTGAGGAAAATGCTTGCCTCCTAGATTGAATTTGCTTTCCATGAGTTCTCTCACTGGCAACATTCCTAGGCCTGTCAGGCCTCCTTCCTACTATTGTAGAATAACAAAATATGAAAAGGCATTAAAAAGTAATATTGAATTGATGAAAATAAAACAGTTAAACAAAGGAAGGTTGTATAAACTTTCTCAACAAGGATAACTTGAAAAAACCTGAAAGACCTTGTCCACTAAAAGCCCGTCTTCCACGATAATCAATATCATCTGCAAAAGCAAATCTCCCAGTTTGGCCCTGTCCCCGTGGATAAAAATTCTTGCCACGGATGAAGGGACGTGCTCCACGTCCAAAGCCTCTGACTGCTCAGAAGAAAAGAGGAATTTAACAATTAACAGGTATTCATGAGTTAAGCCACAACCAACTTATTATACAAATATTAAATCACTAAATCTAGAGAAAGTACCACTACCAGAGCGACCAATTCGAAATCCACCTCGCATATCACCCTTCACTGCCTGAGTCTTTGGCAAAGGATTTGATAATCTCACTTTGACTTTCGTCTAGAAAGCAGCAAGAACAGAATTAACTTTCTTAATAAGAACATATAATACAATTTGCAGCCAAACATGTCCAAACACACAAAAATCCTTGTAGGCAGGTATATACAATTGTACAGACATAAACTGTCTAATAACAGATCCATGCTAAAGATATAGCAAACATATCTACAGGTATTAGTTCCAATGTTTTAAAAGGCGTGGGAGGTGTACACCTAGAGGCGCGCCTCCAGGCGAAGCGCTCCCAAAATGCCCTGAGGCATATGCCAGAGCCGCTGACACCTCTGAGGCATACGCCGCAGGTGCAAGCGCTTTTTTCATGAGGTGTGCTAGAGGCGTACGCCTCATGCACATCTGATATAAAAAGACAGAAAAAAAAAAAAGAAAGAAAGAGAAAAAAAGGAAAGGAAAAGAAAGGAAGGGAAGAAAAAATAAGGGAAAAGAAAGTGGTTTGCCCCCTGCCCCTTTGGCCTTCTTAATTAGACCTGTTCATGGGCTGGGCTCAGGCTTGGCTTTTGCCAAATTTTGAATGGGGCCTGGCCCGAAGCCCGAGCCCAACAAAGTGCAAGTCAGGCCCGAAGCCCGGCCCAAGAACAGGTCTATTCTTAATATAAAAGTTTTTTTATTAAAAATAAGGAAAAAATGAGATCCCCCCTTCCTCTTCATCCTCCTCCAAACCCCCCTCCTCTTAAGGAGGCTTACGCCTCTTGCGTTCTGAACTACGCCTCACGCCTCTAGTGGAACGCCTATCATGCCTCCACATTTTAAAACATTGATTAGTTCCAAAACTCAACCCTTTCCCTCATTTATCTTATAGAAAAAACAGGAAAAAAATTATTGGTAATAATCACAACCTGATCTTTCTGAACTCAAAATGCATGCTTAACATCTTAGTAAACATGTGGGATACTATGTGATCCAAAAGAAATACAAGAAATGTACCTTTGATTTCCCATCACCCAGTTCTGTACCATTTACACCATCAATGCAAGCAATAGCAGCTTCATGTGTAGTAAAATCAACAAAACCAAAATCTTTCCTCTTTGCCGTCGACATATTCCGGGCAAGAACTATGCGTTCAATCTCCCCATACTCTTTAAAATGCTCTCTAACATGATCCTCATCCCAATGAGGAGGGAGCCCATCTACAAAAACAGACTTAACCTGGGACATGACCTCTGGATCTGGCTCACGTAATGGTTCAGCAAAGGCCACCTTGGCAGTTCTCTCAGCATGGCCAAAAATCACATCTGTTTTTTGCAGGCGCTTGTATGCTTGCATTGCATCAGCATGACAAGAAAACTCAAGGAATGCAAAGCCTCGACTCAATCCTTCATGTTGTGGGTCTGGAACAAGTGTAATATTTTCGATGCCTTCAATGCCATACTCTTTTAGCTTTTGCTTAATCTGTGCACACAAACAATATCAACAAACGAGAAATAAACCAAACAAACAAATATGTAATTCTGCTAGTTTAAGAGTCTTACGGCTTCCTTTGTCCAGGTATTGCATATGTTACCCAAGAAAAGTGTATCATTGTCCTCGCTGGGAGCAGTACCGCAACGCTTTCCACGTATCTGTCAAAAATAATTAACAAGTAATTAGGACTAAACCAGGAAAAGAAACAAGTAAAGAGCTTTCCAGGATTCAGAGAAGGGATCTATACAATGGGATTCTTCAATTCTGATAAAGCACGGGTAGCGTGCTCCTTATCCGCAAACTTGACAAATGCAAACCCCTTATTCTTATTAGTCGACGGGTTCCTATGCAACCGAACTTCAACAATCTCTCCAATTGATTCGAAAGCTATTCTCACATCCTCCTCCACGGCATCCCGATCCAACCCACCTACAAATATCTCATGCTCTTTCTTCATCTTCCGCTCCTTGGCAGCAGCAGATATTTCCAGCTGTTCTTCCAATCCCGCAGCATCCTCATCCCACGCCGCCTCCTCTTCTTCTGCTCTCTCTTCATCCCCACGTCCTTCAAATCCCTCTTGCTCACCAAAGTCCTCTATCCCATCATCAAAACCATCCTCATTCTCCTCTGTTTGAGCATTCTCACCTTCAATGCCTCCTCTATCTTCTTTCACTAGGTCACCGACAGGCTCCTTTTTGTCATCGGAAGCTTCTGTCACCCCCTCCGACTTGATTTCATCCTTCACCTCCTCGTCCCCCTTGACAATAACAGATTCCTTCTTCGTCGAACATTCTTGAACCTTTGCAACAACCAGATCTTCCTTTTTGTGGGACTCTTTTACATGCTCGACAGCAATTTCTTCCTTTATTTGAGAATCCCCAACTGCAGCAACTGCAGGTTCCTCCTTCGAAGAATCACCAATATTTGCACCCACCTGATCTTCCTTATTTGTCGATTTATCAACCTTCGTACTTACAGCCTCCGCTGGCTTAGGGTTCTGTGCAGAGGAAGCTTTGGCTGCAGAAGGGGTTTTAGTTTTCCCGGATGTTTTCTTGGCCGAAGATTTAGCAGCCGGGGCCGCTTTCGTCTCCGGCGTTGTCTGTGCAGTATCAACTGATGTACTCGCATCTTCCACTACAAAAATAAATAACACGTATTCATGCTATAGCTGCGTACAGACTACCATCATCATCCACCAAAAAAAAAAAAAAAACAATACTTGTAGAACAATTAATAGATACACAGATAAAAGGGTACAAGGGCTACCTTTGGCTTCGGGTTTTGAAGCGGACAAGGGAGTTGCTGGTTTCGCAGCAGCGGTGCTATTTTTCGATGGTTTTGAAACGGTTGTAGATGCAGGTTTGGTCTCGGCGGATGTCGGCGTTGTTGACTCTACGGCTCCCTCCGAGGGCTTCGTAGGTGTTTTAATGGCGGACCTCTTCGCCGGAGCTTTCTTGGTGGCCCCGGATTTGGGGGTTTCGGCATTCCGAGTTCTCATTGTGACGGAAATAGGATGCTGGACTACGGAAGGATGCAGTTTCTCTCTACTCTCGGAATTTAAAGGTGGAAACTTTGGAAAGCCTGGAATACTGAACAAGACTAACGCAAAGAGAGAGAAGCGGGCTGGCAATAGAAATAATAAGATACCTTAAGATGCTTCTATCAAACATCCGCCAAAATGTCAGGATGGCCGAGTGGTCTAAGGCGCCAGACTCAAGTTCTGGTCTTCGAAAGAGGGCGTGGGTTCAAATCCCACTTCTGACAATACTTTTCAATATTTCTCTAAATTATTTTACGCATCATGCTATCTACATTATTTATTTATTTATGTGTGTATGAGTATGTATAAATATGTATTTTATTAATAAGTAATTTATAATTTATTTTTTCTATATGTAATATATGCATTATTTTATATTTAATTTATGTTTGTAATTTTTTTGTTTAAAAAAATATTAAAAATTACAATTTGAGACCAAAAAAAAGTTTTTCTTGGGAAAAATAGTGGGACAAGGTGCCTACGGCCCTTGGGATACATAGATCTTGAAAAAATATCCAAAATTAAAACAAAAAACAATATTATCTTAATTGGACATCAAAATGCAAAGTTATGGTCTCCCAAAGTTTGTATACACATTTAGTGTGCAACTTGTGACTCGGTTATTAGGACGAATGTGTCAATGGTCCAACCATCTAGGTAGGGTGATTTTTTACCCAATTAACATTTTTTTACTATTCTTTGGGTTTTAATAAAACCAAACCCCAAATCTTGGTCGGGTGGTGGTTTGAACAATTCAACCGATCAGGTCAACTATAGGTTGAAAACATTATATAAAGCAAGTATTTTGCCTTGAGTTCTATATAAATCATAAAAGCTAAATTCAAATACCATATATCATATACATGGTTTTAAAAGGCGATCGAGGCAAGGCGAGAGGCGTACGCCTCACAGCAAGGCGGCCAAATTTTGCCCAGCCTTAATAGCCTTTTAGCCTTATGCCTCAATTTACATGAGGTGGTAGCCTCAAGTTAAAAGGGTTTTGGGTGGGGAAAATTGGATTTTAGTATAGGCAATTTTGGAAAAAGTAAAAACCCCAAAACGCAGGGTTTTAATCAACCAAAATCTCATTTATCTATTTTCATTTTTAAATTGAACTCAAGAAGACCAAAACTCATTTCTCTTCTATTGTTCTATGTTCTATATTCAACTTCTCAAACTGAACTCAAGATTCAAGAAGACAAGAATATTGGACTAAATCAAATCGTGCAACTACATACAGGTCCTCCTTCTTCTTCTTGAATCTTGCGTACAGGTTCTCCTCCTCCTTTTCACTTTTTTCTTGTTTTTTTGTCACAACCGTCAATGAAGTTTTATCATGACAGCCATGGAAATTCATTTCAAGACTTGTCTGAAACTTTCTAAATTTCAAGAATTGTCTAGTTCATCTATATTTAGTAAGTGCAGCCATAGATTTGTTTGAAACTTTCAAAATTTCAAGATTGAAGAGAAAAAGTAAAATGCCTACACCTAAACAATAGTTACTAATTAGAAGTTAGCTAAGAGCCTTAGACTTCATAGTTCATACAAGTAATCTTGATGAAAATATTTGAAAAATCAAGCAATTGTTGAACCATTGATACATTAACTGACAAATAATTATACACAACTTAAATTATTTATTTTTTCATAAAATTTAAGTTTTTAATTTGAGGCTTACGCCTCAAACCACCTCGAGGCTTATGCCTTGCCTCTTTAGCACCCAACCGCCTCGCTTCCACCTTTAGCCTTTTAAAACCTTGATTATATATGGTTAATTATTGCTCTTACACTATAAATAAATATATGTGTGTATACACTAAAACAAAGCAATCTAGAAATTTTCTCCTTTTTTTAATTTTTTACTTTTTTAATCCATGTTATTTTGTATCTAATGAATCAACTTCCTGGAGTTCATCTGTTGTTGGCCATGTCTGATCGCTTTCCTAGACCCCTTCTTTATCATGATTCTCAACTTAAAGGTGTTGGAATGCTATTTTCTTTTAGTTTCACTTTTTAATAGCAAGTTCTGTGATAACTAATGTGATGCTTGGATACATGTTGCCATGTTGTCATAAATTCATAATATATATTGAATCTGGATCCATTTTGTCATCTTCCATGAACAACTATTGTCACAACCTTCAATGAACTTTTATCATGACAGCCATGGAAATGAGTCTAATTCATTTCAAGATTTGTTTGAAACTTTCAAAATTTTAAGATTTGTCTAGTTTATCTATATTTAGTAAGTGCACCCATAAGTTTGTTTGAAACTTTCGGAATTTCAAAATTGAAGAAAAAAAGTAAAATTCCTACACCTAAACAATAGTTACTAGTTAGCTTAGAGCCTTAAACTTCATAGTTCATACAAGTAATCTTGATGAAAAGATTTGAACAATCAACAATTGTTGAACCATTGATACATTAAGTGACAAATAATTATACAAAATTTCAATTATTTATTTTTTCATAATTTTTAAGTTTTTAATTTGAGGCTTACCACCTCACCTCCTCCTTTAGCCTTTTAAAACCTTGATTGTATATGGTTAATAATTTCTCTTACACTATATATATATATATATATGTGTGTGTGTGTGTGTGTGTGTGTGTGTGTGTGTGCGTGTGTATAAACTAAAATAAAGCAATTTAGAAATTTTCTCCTTTTTTGAATTTTTTATTTTTTTAATCCACATTATTTTTTCTCTAAAGAATCAACTTCTTGGAGTTCATCTGTTGTTGGCCATGTCTGATGGCTTTCCTAGACCCCTGCTTTATCATGATTCTCAAAGGTTTATCAAGTCTAAAACCTCTTATAAATTGTGTGCAACTAGGAAAACTCCCACTATTCTCATCACAACTCACCTATTGTTTATGGGTTTTGGAGCAAAAGCAGAGGAGGTGGAACTACTCTATTCTCACAATCTTCACAACTCACCTATCATTGGGAGGGTTTTGAACCAAAAGTAGAGGTTGAAGACTTCACCTATCTTTTATTTTAGGCCACGTTTGTTTGAGGTGTAAATGAGAACTAGGGTAAATTATACACCAAGTCTAATTTTGCAAGTGTTTGGTAGAGGTGTTAGTGTTAATACACCTTGTAAATCGGTGTAAAAATCCATCCTTGTTAGTATCTTCCTCGAAAATTGGTGAAAAGTTTACATAGATAAAATCGATGTAAAACTCCATCTCTTTTAAACTCAATTTCTCTCTCCATATGAAAAAGGGCCTAAGGTTTGTGTCCTCTCATACTTTTCTCCTTGAAGAAATCCTTCCAAATCTAAGGCAAGGGTTCTGACGTCAGGAAAAAGCAATAAAGAAAATCAACAACCAAAAAAATAAAATTGACAAGAACATGAGTATTCACTGGTCAACGCCCGTTCAGCTAGGTTTGAAAAGAAATATTTGATTCTAATTGAAGAAAACCAAACCAGCGAGAACACAAGCAACCATCATCATTAGACCTGTTCATGGGCCGGGTAGCCCGATGGGCCGGGTTGGGTTGACCCAATCTAACTCAGGCTTGGACAAGATTTTATGCTCGCGGGCTCGGGCTCAGGCCTAAAATATTGGGCCCGACTTTTTTTCGAGCTGGGCTTGGGCTTTCTCAAAAACGCCTAGCCCAAGTTTGAGCCCGATTTGATAATGTATTATATTAATAAAAATATATTTTATATAATAAAAAAGCAAATATATATAATATTGTTCTTCACTTTTTTCAAGTAATAATGAGACTTTTCATTATTTTTTTTTTATGTTTGAGGTCTTTTAGTATAAATAAAACAAATTTTAATTGAATTAAAAAGGAAAAATCATTTTTTTTCAAATTTCTAGTCGAGCTCGGGCTCGGGCCTGGGCTTCGGGCTTTATATTCGGGTCGGGTCGGGTCAAGACCTAGGCCCAATGATCGGGCCGGGCTTGGGCTCGAGCCTAAACATTTTCTGTTAATGTAAAGGCAAAGCCTGGCCCAACCCGTGAACATGTCTAATCGTCATCAATGGTTGTCTCTTAGATTCTAAGCGAAGAAAACTAAAATAGGTGAGAACAAACTAGAAAACAGAGTAACCTCCATTTACATTAATATAACCAAACAGGACGAGTGTAAATGGGCACAATGGTCGGTTTTATTTTACACTCTCATCGAACCATCATGTCTCAACTCCATGAGTGTAAACGTGCATTTACACTGGAAACAAATGCAGCCTTAGACAAAAAAAGAGGCAAAACTACTCTATTTTGGACAAAAACAATGACGGAACTACTTTGCGTTCATTTTTTTACTAATCTATCTATTTTTCTAATAAAAAAAGTCCGCTAATCGATCATTTTTTGGGTGATCAACCTCCACAACTATCTGTTATTTAACCATCGGTCATTTTTCAATCTCAAAATCAGGCGTGTTTTCAGACTTTAAGTCTTGGTTGGAGACATTGTTGGAGGTCTAGGATTTATGTTTTTCTCATTCTCATATTATTACTTTTTTGTGTTGGCATTGTCTTTTATCTTTATCCCTTCTAGGTACCTAGAGGCTATTATTGATCCCAAATAAAGGGAAGCTATGAATGAGAAAATGAAAGCCTTGTTGAAAGTTAACACTTGGGAGCTAGTGGCTCTACTAGCCAAGAAAACCACTATAGGGTGCAAGTGGGTATATATAATCAAACACAAGGCTAATGATTCTATCAAGAGGTATAAAGTCAAAGTAGTTGCAAAAGGATTAATCCAAAAGGAAGGGATTGATTATAAGGAAACATTTGCTCCAATAGTAAAACTAAATTCTATGCGGGTGTTACTCTCTCTTACAATATTTTTTTCTTAAGAACTACATCAGTTAGATTTTAAGAATGCTTTCTTAAACGAAGATCTACAAAAAGTCTACATGGACCCTCCTCTAAGACATTACATGAGAGGAAAGGTATGTAAACTAAGAAGGACCTTATATGGCCTCAAACAACCTCCAAGAGCTTGGTTTGAAAGATTATGCAAGGTAATGAAGGTTGTTGGATACAAGTAGAGTAGTGTTGATCACATGTTATTCTATAAAATAAATGAACGAAAACTAACAACGTTGATTGTTTATATTAATGATATGGTTGTTATGAGAGATAATTCGAATGAGATTCAAAAGTTAAAAGACTTTATAGCCTCAGAGTTTGAAATCAAAGATCTAGGACCTCTAAAATACTTTTGGGAATAAAGGTGGTTAGATCCATAGAGGGGATATATATATGCCAAAGGAAGTATGTATTAAACCTTCTAAAAGAGAAGGAAGTTAGAAGCCAAACCAGTAGACACTTCTATAGAGCAAAATCATGGGTTGCAAGAAGATGATGGAGAATTGTATCCTGACAAAGAGAGATAAGAAATTAGTTGAAAAATTGCTTATCCCTCACAAGACTTGATATTACATATGCAGTTTATGTGATCATCCAATTTATGCATGCTCCATGAGTTACACATGAGGGCAGTAGAAAGGATCTTGAGATACTTGAAGACATATCATAGGAAGGGATTACTGTTTAAGAAATGTGGCAAAATAGAGGTGAAAGCCTACCCTGATGTCGATTGGGTAGGTTCTTGTGAAGATAGAAGGTCTATATCTAAATATTGTACCTTCACAGCTAGAAATCTAGTAACTTGGAAGAGCAAGAAATAAATTGTTGTTGTAAGATTAAGTGTCGAGACTGAATATAGGGGTATGGCCCATGGTGTTATTGAACTACTTTTACTTCAGATTCTTCTAAAGAAGTTGGGGAAAGAAGTAATTGGACCTCTAAAATTGTATTCTAATAATTAGATTGCAATCAACATTACTAACAACCCAATCCAATATGATAGAACAAAACATTTTGAGATTAATAAACACATTGTGCAAGAAATAATTGTTTTTGTGGACCTTTGCATCCCTTATATGCCATCTATAAGACAACTTGCCGATGTTCTTAGCAAGGGGCTCACCAAGACAAGATTTATGGAAATTGCTCACCTTGAGGGGGAGTGTTGTGAGACCTAGTTTGTAGTCTTGTCCTTAGTAGTTAACTATTATCAACATATTGTTCTTAGTAGTCAACTACTATTAGCATACTATTTGATGAAGAGATTTCCTAGTACTCGACTACTAGGACATTGTTGTAAGTTTATCTCTTATATTTTGGTTTCCCTAATATATAATAGAATGGTTGGCGTCGCCAACACACTTTTGAACCATTCTCATATTGTTTATTTCTCTTTTTCTTCTCTTCTTCTCTTCTTTGTCTTCTTGAAAAACATATATCTATTCAAGAGAAGGAATGCTCAAAGAGACACTCTAGTGTGATTGTTAGCAATGCAAAAGTAAACAAATTGTAAAGCAAATATTGATCTTTTGACTCATTGATGTAGATCGTCTATTTCAAAAAACACTTGATCAAAATCACCTCCTCATGTTAAAGCTGAATCAAATTAGCTATTTGACTATTTGGACGACATCTTATACATAAAAAAAGTACCTATCATTTTGAATGGTGAAGCATTGCAATGAATGAGTTAGTGGAAACTAGCTTAGTTGCTCGATTCTAAAGTATTTTTAGGGGTTTTTATAGATACCTCTTGGGAAAAAAAAATAGTTTATATTTCAGTGATTTGTGTGCTCGATGAATTAATTACCTAAATGATGGCCACTCTCAAGATGTCACCATGGAGACCAATAGTGATGGCTCCTATCACCATGGTTGCAGGTCCTGCAATAAATAGTAGCACCATACTAAAAAATTTTTAGGGTTGGACCACAAGCAATCAACTTCTCCTACAAGAAGAAGACATAATCATTGGATTATACAAGAAACTACTAAACTAATTGAATTAAAACTTGTCATAAAAATATGTGGCCATGGAAATTAAATTTGACTGATCTATATTAAACATGGCCATGCCCATTTAATTTAGTAGTTTCTTGTATATTAGCCACTAATCCAATATCTATACCACCTAAAGATATATTAGCCACTAATCCAGCCAATGCTATGCCAATGAGACTAGCATATGTATTAGGATTCAAAACTAGCTTTAGCTACACAATCTTCATTACAAACCTCAAGCCAACCTAGGTTGACCTCAAGTCAAAGCCAATTAAGGTTGACCTAACCCTGACCTAATAAGGTTGGATCAAGGTGTATTTAGCACTTAGCCCTACCTACTACCATCCCTACAATATATGATTCACATTGTCTTTCCTCCTATACTTTGCAAACTTACAAGACTATATTGGGTTGGTATTCTCCTTAAGTTTTTATTACTACTAATTTTATTTAGGAGGGTTTTTTTTTTTACATAAAAGATGCAAGAGCCATTACTTGGTCTTTATTGACATCAGTGTTTTGAAAGTGCAGTACATGAGTTCTTTTTAATATCTATTGTTCAAGAAAAGATAAAATACATACAACCAAAACCTTATTGACAAAGGTTTTGGAGATCAATGCAAGATAGAATTCTTAGAGAAGATTAGATGCATCACGTAGATCCAAAAGCCTAAGAATTGGTACTAGGGATAAATAGTTATATGGTGTTTCAATGGGTTGGCATGTATGATGGTGGCTCACATATTTAAACAACTTAGGAAGAAAACAACTTCTATTTTTTAAGAATTAGCTTCTTTTAATATTAAGGGTTATATTCAAATAATTTATCAAATCTGATCATTAACATTCAAACATAATAAGAGGCTTCTCCTACTTGACCTACATCATTATGTTGTGTGAACATGCCAACAATGTAGATTCTTTTTGAGGTATCAATGCAGCACATGGAATGTGAATGCAGTGTAGAAAATCCCATATATGTATCAAACATGATATCTACATATTAGCATAAAATTGGGAGAATATTAAACAAGTAACCAACCTCAAGATGCCTCTTCCTCTATCTATCTACCTATCTATCTACCTATCTACCTATCTATCTATCTATATATCTATCTAATTTCTCCAACTCCTTTTCTTTGACCTAAAATAAAACCATCTATTGAACAAAAAAACTAAATTAAGAAATTAAAAAACTTCTTCCATCACTTAAATCCTCAATGTTGTATTGGTTTAACTTGCAAACAAAAACATTTATCCGATTAAAATAAATTTCTTAACTATAATATAAAAACCTATTGATAAAATTACACTCAAAATTCTATATCTTACATATAGAGATAGCCAGGGAACATTTGCCCCAATAATTGTTCCAAATGTCCTAACTAAGCCATATGGACGAATAATTAGTTGTTTTGGCAAAATTGGGATAGTAATAATGACCTCATACCATCATTGACCAAGTGTTTGAGGCCTTACAATTTTTTATGGATCTAAGCTAACTATTCCTTTTGCCACAAGAGTTTTGTGGTTTTCGATGAAGCTTAACAACTTCATAACCTTATTATAGATGAGACATTTATATGTCAATTTAATGAAAAACTAGCATCTTATTAGTTATTAAAATAATATATAAAATAGCATATAGCAGAATATATTGTGATTCAATGTTGAAACAATTGCCACTAAACTGAGAGAAGGGAATAAATGAATATGGCTTTATAGTTGAAATGAATTCATGGGGTCCTAATTTAGACATAAGGAAGACTATTAACAACATATATATGCGTGTGTGTACAATAAAGAAACATCAATAAATTAAGATGTTGAAAAATGAAACTTGTCTACTTTGCATCATAGATATGAAATCCTTCATTTGATTTCACATTGATGACATCTCCTCCCTTAAAGTACACATTTCCATCTTAACTTTCTTTACATTTTCAGATGATCTTGCCCACTCCTTAACCTTTCTTTTAACCTCATCCACTTCTCTCAACAGCATTGAATACTTATCATGACTTATAATATTAGATGGAGTCAGACCTAACCCAAGCCCATGTACTTGACCACAATGCTCTTCTCCCATTACACTAGAATGAACATCTTTTGTGCAAGAGCCATTTGCCCCACTCGAACTCCCCGACTCTTAAGCCATAAAATTTTGCATTTTATTCTATACAATGAAAAAAGGATGTGTTTATAAGAACTATTTAAAATTAATAATATTAAATAAAAATCCACAAACTAAATAATTAAACATATCGATACTACTTAAAAAAGCACGAATGTCCTTAGAGTATTTTTGGAATTTTCTGAGGACAAATTTTACCACTGCATATATACATTTATTGATATGTAATTGAGGGCAAAAAAGTAATATGTGATTTTTTAATTAAATTGAAAACAATGAGTATTTAAGTTTCCGTTTATATTATTTTTAATGTGTATTGTAACTAAAAATGATTTGCAGGCTTGCAACACGCATTCTAGTTGAATGAAGGCATTGAAGCATTAATTCGAGCTCAACCAAACCAAGCAAGATTGTGTCTTTACTTTTATCGATTGTTTTGCAACTGAAGTTCAGTAATTTATTATGGGTCAGTATAACATTCGAGCTCAATCAAAACAAGCAAGATCGTATTTTTATTCTTATCGATTATTTTGCAACTGAAGTTCAACAATTTATTATGGATCGATCTGGCATTCAAGCTCAATCAAACAAACCAAGATCATGTTCTTATCAGATTTTGATGATTGTTTTGTAACAGAAGTTTGCATTCATTCGAGCTCAATCAAACCAAGCAAGATTGTGTTTTTATTTTTATCAATTGTTTTGCAACTGAAGTTCAACTATTTATTATGGGTCGATCTAACATTCGAGCTCAATCAAAACAAGCAAGATCGTGCTTTTATTCTTTTTGATTGTTTTGCAACTGAAGTTCAACAATTTATTATGGGTTGATTTGGCCTTCGAGCTCAATCAAACCAACCAAGATTGTGTTCTTATCAAATTTTGATGATTGTTTTGTAATAGAAGTTTGAAAATTAATTGGTCGATTGGTTAATTAATAACACTACCACTGAGGGGAAGGGAAGTTGAAATGAAAATTAAATCCTCTGCACTTCTCAATGATTTGGTGTGCTTTGTCTATTCATGTTCGTAATACAACGATGATTGTCTTATGTTTTTTCATGTTTGTAACCGAACCAATGTGCATACCTTTTCTATTTTCTATGTGTAGTTATCTCTTTGAACGTGCTACAACTAATAAATGCCTGCAATTAAAAGGTTCACAGATGGATTCTATAAATATAGGTTATTGGAAAGTGATTATGATAGAACATAAAAAGCACCAGAGGAAGAATAGGTGAGCTTCTTTGCTCTTTCAGAACTTTCTCAATTTTATTTTTCAATTTATGATTCCAATATAGTGTATATATTGTTATGAAATTAGGAGTTCTTGAGTTTTTTCATTGCAGGCTTGGACATTGTTTCTTCTATCAAAGCTCATTTTATTGATTGGTTCTGTCAAATTGTTTATGGATTTATCAGTTAAACATATTTCAACTCGTTTTGGTTCAATATTCAAACCAAACTTGTTAAAGGGTTTGATCCTACTTCAACGGTGTTCAATGCAATCTATCTGTAGGAGAAAACAAGCACTCTTAAATATTAAATCTACCTGCCGAATCTGGTTGGATTGTGCATAACAGGTCCATTTGACCTGGTTAGGACATCTCTTTGTGAATACAATGCAAAACATCCTTAGGGTAATAGGGTGTAGTTGTCTGTTGTCTTGACATCCACATGGGCCTCAATCAATGTTTGCCACTTTCTCACCAAAGACCTCAACTTATCTGTGGTGAAATCCATCCCTTGAATTATCCTAACTCTGTTAGAATCTTATTATTTCTCAATTTCCTAGAACATATTAGTTATAAATGAAACCACAAATGCGTATATTTACCCAAAAGTTAGTAAGAACATTCCTTCCATGGACATCCTCAGCCTTCAGCCAGATCTTCCTGTAGGACCGGTCATCATCAGCCTGCACACCAGCAAGGGAAATCTCAAGCACTCGGTGTTTGAGTCCTTCAAAAGCAATTTGTAGAGATAAAAGAAAATTGTAAGACTACATGTTGCCTGTGTAAATGGTAGATGTCATAGTCTTCCAAAAGCACATAAAAATAGAAGAAAAAGAAAACAAATACTAATTATTGTGTATAGTGCAGTCAACAACCAAAGTTGAGATTTGGGCTATGAGCTATGTTAGGAAGTGAAATGGGATTTCCCATTTTTATAATCTTGTTAGAAATGACTGCAAAGGAAAAAAGAACTACAAATCTGGAAGTCTAGGAAGCTAGCTACAAAGTTTTTTAGAACCAAAGTAGCAAAAGGGTTATCTTTTAATTCATTATTTTTGAAACTTTTTTTATTTTGTTAATTATCAAAAAATAAATCGGTAACCATGATAGGTAGAACCAACCACTGAGTAAAAATTTCCAAAAAGTAAAATATAATGCCAACCCTTGGTCAAATTCAAAAAATAAAATTTTTAAGTAGAAATTACTGATTGTAGATTTAGATGAATTCTTTATGAAGAGAAAGAAGAAGAAGATGAAGAGTTTCAATAGTAGAGAAGAAAAGAGTAGGAAGTCAACCAGAATTAAATTAGATCTGGCTGCCTTCCTGGGCCCAATAACTAGAAACCGGCCTAACTCAACACTCCCCCTCAAGTTGGGAGTAAATGTCACACATTCCCAACTTGTGTAGATCATGCTCTACCTTATTCATTGCAACACCTTTTTGTGAGAATATCAACGAGTCGCAGATCAGAAGCAATGTATGGAAGATAAACTTCCCTAAAAGTCACTCTTTCTCTGATAAAATGTCTATCCACTTCAATGTGCTTAGTTTAGTCATGTTAGACTGGTTATGGGTAATGTTAATTGCTGCCTAGTTATCACAATACAACATCATAGGTTCTTCTGCTTATACACCAATTTCTCCTAATAGGGAACAAATCCAGAGAAGTTCTGAAACTCTATATTCCATGGCCCTGTATTCAACTTCAGCACTTGATCTTGCCACCACTGTTTGTTTCTTATTCTTCCACGAGGCAGGGTTACCCTCAACAAGGGTGCATACTCCTAAAGTGGATCTCCTGTCATCAAGGCATCCTGCCCATTCTGCATCTGTATAAGCCTCTAGTCTCAATTGTCCATAATCAGTAAACAATATGCCTCTGCCCGGGTGTCCTTTCAGATAAGCAAGAATCCTTTTAACAGCCGCCCAATGCTGGACTCGTGGAGCATGCATGTATTGACTTACCACACTTATTGCATAGGAAATGTTTGGTCTTGTCATACACAAGCATAGTAGCCGATCCACAAGTCTTTGATATCTCCCAATCTCCTTTACTGGCTTACCTTCTGATGCATTGATTCTATGGTTATGATCAATAGGTGTACTGATTGTCTTGGTTCCAAGCTTCCTTGTTTTTTGAAGAAGATCCAAGACATATTTCATCTAAGAGATAAAAATTCCATGTTTTGATCTTGCAACTTCAATGCCTAAGAAGTATCTCTTAAGATCATTAATTTCAAATTCTTTATGTAGATTCTTTTTTAGACAATCAATCTCACTTAGGTCATTCCCTATGACAACAATATCATCCACATAAACAATTAGGACTGACACAAAAAATCCACTTCGCTTCAGAAACAAGGTATGATCGGATTGAGTCTAAGTGTAGCCAAAAACAATCATTGTCAAACCATGATCTAAAAGATTGTTTTAAGCCATAAAGTGACTTCTTAAACCTGCATACCTTTCCCTTTTCAGCACCACTGTAGAAGTTAGTAGGAAGATCCATATACACTTCCTCTTGCAGATCCCCATTAGGAAAGAATTTTCACATCAAGTTGAAACAAGGGCCAAGAGTATGTGACAGCAAGAGAAAGAAGTATCCGAACAGAGGTCATCTTTGCAATTGGTGCAAAGGTCTCTAAGTAATCAACGCCATAGGTCTGTGTGTACCCTTTTGCAGCAAGTCTGGCCTTGTACCTTTCTGTACTTCCATCTGCCTTATATTTAACTGTATAAACCCATCTACATCCAATAGTCTCCTTGCCCTCTGGTAGGTCCACAATGTTCCATTTCTGATTCTTAACTAAAGCTTCCATCTCTTCTTGCATAGTTGTCTTCCACTCAGGTTTAGAGAGAGCATCGCTAATACCCTTAGGTATAGACACAGAATCAAGAGAGGAATGAAAAGCACGGTAGGAAGGAAAAAGTCCACTGTAGGATAAGTACTGTGAAATATAATGAGCAGTACACTTTCTCTTCCCTTTTCTGAGAGCAATAGGAAGATCCAGATTATCTGTAACAGGATTAGTAGAATCAATGGGAACTGAAACAGTAAAGGGATCAAGAGGAATACCTGAATCCATGTTAGCTGAATTTGGAGTCCCCAAGGAACCAATAGAAAGTGATGTGAGTTTTGTTGTAATGGAATCAACCTTCCTATGAAGTCTCTGTCGTAAGTAATGCTGAGAAGCAGGACACAAATGAGGTGGTAAGGTAGGTGACACAGGAGGGTCAAACATAGGAGTAGACATAGGAATTGTGAGAGGAATAGACTGCTGACTCACTTCCCCAAAACACTCTCCCTAAGAAGGATTCTTTGAGAAGAAGTATGTGGACTCAAAAAAGGTGACATCCATAGTAACATACCGGCTTCCAGAGACTGGATCATAGTAGTAGTACCCTTTATGATTTTCTGCATATCCAAGGAAGACACACTTCTTTGCCTTGGGATCAAGCTCCGAGCGGTGAGGACCAAGGATATGTGCAAAGCAGACACACCCAAACACCTTAAGAGGAATTGAAACATCTCCCCCTCAGGAAAAAGGAAACTGAATTGGGTGTTGAATCCAAGTATACGAGAGGGCACCCTGTTAATCAAATATACTACTGTGATGACTGCATCACCCCAAAACCAAACTAGAACTGTAGATGTGACCATCATGCTTCTTGCAATCTCAACAATGTGTCTATTCTTCATTCCTTCAACACCATTCTACTATGGACTGTAGGAAAAACTACTCTGATGGACAATACTGGCGTGCTATCATAGGCACCCAAAAATAAAACCTATACTCCTAAAAATAAATGCAGTAGTGCGAGTAAAGATCGTTCCCACAGAGAGTATCTAACCTTAATGTGCTGCGTGAACAAAGATGGAGGGGGGGGGGGTTTGTATGTAACGAAAAATAGAATTAAAAGAAGGAAAATCAGAATTAAAAAGAACAAAATTCAAATGGGAAACAAGGCAATTCAGAGGGCTGAAATTAATCAAAAAAACGAATGTTGGTCTAAGTCAACGTCCACCATCAGAATTTCACCATTGCTCATCGATGCAGAGATAAATCAATTCAGACTTTGAATATTCATCATAGAAATTATTTTCCTGTATCTCCCTATCATAGTTAATTAGAAAACAAGCGATCCTCTTAACCCTTACTACTAAACAACCCCTAAACAAGYGTTAAAGATTTAATCGAGCAATAGCCTTAAGCATTAGAGATCRATGAAGCTAAACAACACAAGCACAAGCGGTTGCATTTAATTCAGTCGAGTGTTCTTCCTAAGATCTAAAAATTTCTAACGCAGCAAATCATTAAACCCGAGTTGCTTCACAAATTAGAGGGATCAAACAATTACGGATCTGATATCTAATCTAGCAGTAGATTGTAACGAATAATAAACTAGTAGGCCTCCTAGCAATCAGACGAAACAATTATGAACATAAACATAGAAGAACATTCGATATTCAAAGCATGAATCAAACAATAAAAATCAAATTAGATCTCACAGTTTTGTTGATTCTGAGGCTTATGTTTCCTTCGACCAAGTATCAGAGCTTAGCCATGCATGGTCATGGTGAAAACTCTAGAAAATCAGAGAAGAGAGGTGTGGTAGCCCTATGTCTGATTGATTCTTTCTTCTTTTTCCTCTTCTTTTCTTTCTCCCTACTTCCCCCAAGAGAAGCCTACAAAATCTCCTAAAATTTCTCTAGATAACAGTTTCCAACTCTGACTCATCAAGAAAAATATCAAAGATAAGATAAAACAAAGTTCTCGTGTAAGTGGAAGAGTAATGATTTCGCATATGAAAACTTGTAGGCCAAGGAATGTTTCCAGCACGTCAGCGGTGCGATTGCAGATACTTTGGGCCCAATTTTATTTTGATGCAGTCCGTATCCATCAAAACTCAAAACATGAAAGTTGTAGAACTTTTTATTATCTTCCCAATGCATCTTGAATTATCTTAATCGGAGTCTAGATGAGAGAGTTATTCTCAAATTATGACACAGTGCCAAAACTATCCAGAATTATCCGATTATCCTTGTTTTTCACTTAACGCATCTTTTCGTGCCCTAAATCAAAATATAAGAATAATGAATCCATTTAGGCACTAAATAAGTATAAAAGACTAAATATTAGGGGATGAAAGTATGATAATTTTCATTCTCACCAAACTAGAACTGTAGATGTGATCATCATGCGTCTTGCAATTTCAACAATGTGTCTATTCTTCCTTTCTTCAACACCATTCTACTATGGACTGTAGGAAAAACTGCTCTGATAGACAACACCATATTCTAATAGATATGAAGCAATGTGTTTTTTCAAAATATTCTCTGGCATTGTCTGGTCTGAACACCTTTATTCTTGTTCTAAACTGTATTAGCACCATCTGATGAAATTGCCTCACCAAGAATGGTACTTCATCGCGGGATCTCATCAAGTAAATCTAAAAGTATCGTAAGAAATCATCTACAAATAAGAGAAAATATCAATAGCCTCCCATAGAAAGAATATGATAAGGTCCCCACACATCAGAATGAATAACATCAAAAGAAGAACACCTTTTATTAATAGCTTTAAATGAATGTCTACAATGCTTTCAAGTTGACAACCTTTACACTCTAGACTTGACAAACTAACAAACTCAAAAAGTTTTGGAAACAAAAGACTTAAAGAAGAAAAAGGCAAATGACCCAAACTATTATGCCAAAGCATAATCTAATCCACAGACCTTGACTCACTATCCCTACTGACATGATGACTCCGATGAGGAGGAAGCACATCCAGGAGGTAGATTCCATTCACTTTACAACCACTCCCAATCATCCTCTTTGAATCCAGATCTTGCAAGATACAATGACCAGGAGAAAAAAATTACTAAGTAGTTCAGGTTCTTAATCCAACTACTAACAGATAACAAATTAATGCTCAATCTGAAAACATGAAGGACAGAGGGAAAGGAAACAGAATTACTAATCTTGACAGATCCCTTCCCAGTAATGGGAACATGGGATTCATTAGTTGTGGAGACCCTATCTCTGCTAGAATAAAGCTGATAAGAGGAAAAAATAGTAAAGTTATGGGTCATGTGCTCTGAGGCTCTATAATCTATATTCCAATTATGTCACTCTTTACCTGAAGTAGAAACATAACTTGTAGTAACATGTGAATTATCCGTGTGAATAAAGGAAGTAGAGTAAACTCCACCAGTACCACTTGTATCTTTCTGTCCACCTATTGTTGAACTAGAACTCGTTATATCCCACTGGTTTAGAAGCTGCCCATACCTCTCAAGTTCGACCCTTACTGCAGCAGCTACAATAGACTCCAGAGCAGTTATAGTAGGAGGGGCCAGAATATCACCAGTGACTGCCATGTGAGCATTTTACTTCTTATTTTTTAGTCTATTCGGCACAAGATGTGGGTAAAGCTTCTAGCAAGTATCTCTTGTATGTTTAGGCTTCTTATAGTAGTCACAGATCAAATCTTTTTTATCTTCCCTCTTGATTTCACTGCCACCTCGATCTCCACCTTGTTTAGGTCTCACAGTACTCACCATGGCTGACTGATCAAAAACAGGATTTTTCATCATCACATCTCTCATATTCTTCTCCCCTGACACAAAAGCATATGCTTGGGAGAGGATAACATTGTCCCTAGAAAGAAGATGTTGTCATGCAATATCATACTCAGGATTAAGGCCAGCAAGAAATTCAAACACTCTATACTTTTCTAATTGTTTTTGATAGGTAGTTGCATCCTTAGTGGTTTCCCAAGCAAATGTCTCTAAATGGTCAATCTCGGGTTTTAAGGGATGAAAAATAAGCTACAATAGGTCTATCTCCCTGCCATGTAGTAATAATCTGATTTCTCAACTGAAAGTCCTTTTAACATTCTCCTTCTATGAATAGGTTTTGCAACTCCATCCCATATTTCCTTAGCTGTATTTGTCCATAAAAAAATTTTACTTATATGGGGTAGCATGGAATTATACAATCAAGTCATCACCATATAATTCTCCTGTACCCACTGGGAGTTGCTAGTTTCAGGTTTCACTTCTTCACTAGTGATATACCCTATTTTCCCATGAGCACCAATTGTCATTTTTGTTATGACCATTCTAAGTAATTTTAACCATCCAACTTAACTGTAGTAATGGTTTCAGTCCCGAAAAGGTCTCAATCACTTCCTCTCATTAGTCTCATTTCACTCTTGGGCTTATTTTCAACTCCGTGACCCTCCATGCTTTTCAAAAAGTGCAAAGAAAATAACTGTAATATGCATGAAGATCAAAAGAAACACTTCTAGAACCAACAACACATTTCTGGTGCCCTAGATAGTCCTCCCACAAAAGATTCATTTTCTGCAGGACAGGAGAAGAGAGAGAAGAGGCAGCCGCTCTCTCTAGAAGCCTCCAAATCATTTGAAATTTAAGACAATAGTTAAAAAGTAAGGGTAGAGTTATCCAATTATCTAAACAGTAAGGGTAGTTTAAGAAATTTGCCCTAAATTTTATTACTTACATGGTCCTTAAACCATGAACGAAACTCTCTATTATGAATCATTTGAAGATTATGCAATTGAGCCCCAAGATGTTTCATTTCCATATGTTTTTTGTATGTAGTTGAACTTATAAGACAAAAGAGTCTAGGACAAAAAATAAACTTTGAGCAACAAAACTTAAACTTTATCTTTATTGATCTATACCAATAACTTATTGGATATAAGGAGTAATTGCATCACAATTGGTTAAGACATATAGGTGAGCCTTCATAATTGTGTCTCTACAAAGTTCAAATGTACTCATACTACCAACAACATGGCCTATTTTGGAAAATATTGCAAATCCTTCTTCCACTTCACACACTTCATCATTGGCCAATTCAATTTAAACTCAACTCCATGAAGATACCTTGAATAGAATGTCAAACATTCTTCTGCTAGGTACTCAATTATACTTCTTTCAGGTCAAACTTTTATTTTGAACATAAGATTTTAATGTTCGAAGGTACTTACTCAAATAAAATTATCATTATATTATAAACATATCCAACATGGGTGTGAATAAAAGAAAGAAAAAAAATTAACCCACAAAATTAACCAAGCTAAGCTTACCTTTCTATAAGGTATATCCATTGATACCGAACTGGTCCAACTATCCTAGCCTCTTGAGCTAAATGGATAAGTAAATGCACTATTATATCAAAAAAATGAAGGTGGAAAAATCCTCTCCATATTACAAAGTACTATTATAATATGAGATTCCAATTAAAGAAAATCACCTCCTTTTGCAACGCTTGAGTACAACTCTTAAAGAAGTTACATAGTTTTATTATAACTGGACTTACATTTTTAGGCAAGACTCTTTTTATGGCCATTGGAAGCAATTGTTGCATCAAGACATGACAATTAAGACTCTTTATTAAGATTATGTTTTTTTGCTCGTATTATTCATGAAATATTAGATGCATATCCATCTAGGACTTTCACATTCTTTAAAACCTTATAAAGAATAGCTTTCTCATTCGTATTCATTGTGCAACATGCTGAATGCAAGGAGGTTTGACTAGCACAAGAACCAAGCAATAAATGAAGTACCTTCCTTATACCCAAGCATTGTAAATCAAGACAAGATTTCAAGTTATCCTTTGTATTTCCCTCAATATTCAATAGTGTTCTCAATAAGCTATCACATAAATTCTTCTCTATGTGCATCACATCTAGATTATGACTCAACAACAAGGATCGCCAAGATGGCAAGTTAAAGAATATGCTTTTCTTCTTCCAATTTAATTTCTCCTTTGAATTATCATTCTTCTTTCCATCCCTCTCACCAACAATTTCATCATTTTGCCTAGGAGTGCTTTTCTTTTTTTCTTCCTCTCACCATTGGTTTCATCATTCTATAGAGGGATGCTTCTCTTCTTCAAATTTAATTTCTCAATCATTGAGGTATCATTCCTCTTTTTCTTCCTTCCATCAACAACTTCATCTTTCTTCCTAAGTGTGAACGTCAGGAACACACCTCCGGAAATTCACTTCATGGACGAATGTATGGAGTCACCACCCATCAAAACAGCTAACTAGGAGTGATGGGTCTCCCAAGATTGAATTTCGAAAATAAACTTGAATTTAATGGTGACTCCATAAAATTCGACCTGGACAAGGTAGACAAACCTGGGTAAGATGAGAGAGAGAGAGAAAGGGAAGGAGTTAGGTACCCCTCTCTCTGGTCAGTGTGAACACCATAATCCCTACTCGCATAGAAGATGTATTGGAGACGTGGGCCCTCTAATATCTCGAAAGAGTTCTCACTTCTGCATTCACAGACTAATCCCCTTTTGGATGTAGGGGCTTGAGCAAAAGGATGAGAAATTGCTTCCTCACCCCTTTTCTATAAGAGCCCCCACCTTCGGACTCAGTTGAACCCCTTTTGCAGCTGAATGTTTGCAAAAAATGAATCCAATAAGCAAGAACAACAACTACAAAAAACAATAAAGAGATGACTAGCAAATAAATGGAGAACGGATGACTAGAACAACAGTCGAAACTCTAAATGCAGATATGAAGTAATCGAACTATACCTCTTGTGGCGTGAAATGAGAAATGGTGATGCAAGAGAATGGGAGAACCTGGCCTCTCGATGAACCCTCTTCAGCAATGGAATGTCTATTTGGGCTCTACTGGAAGCAGTTTTTCTTTTCAAATTTGACAAGGACTGAGACAAAACTTTTAGTTGCTTTTTCTTCTCTCAGAGCTCTCTCTCACAATCTTCTCTCCTCTCTCAATACCTTTGTCCAACCCTCTCTATTTTCTTCTCTCCTTCCTAGCTCTCTTTCTTTCTCATAGACCCCCTCTATTTTCTTCACTTAGAACTCTCTCAACTCTCCATTTGGTAGCTTCAGGCTTTCCAAAAGGAAAACGACGAGAGAAAGAGACCCCCCCCCCTCTCAGCTTCTCTCTTTCAACCCCCTTTCTATTTGGAATAGTGCCTTCCATTTACAACGGGAAGGAAGGGGGGTTTTTAAACAAAAACTGAGAGAAAGGGATTCGTAAGGAATTGGTTAAGGGTAATTATGGTAATTTGGTCAAGGGTATTTTGGTAATTTGGTTAAGGGGTATTTTTGGGCATTTAGTGAGGAGCAAATGACATGTATTTTAGTAATCTTGAAAGAAGGGGAATTTTGGTAATTTTGAGAGAAGGGGTATTTTGGTAATTCAAGTACCCTGATCAAGGGTATTTTGGTAATTTTGGAATGAGGGGTATTTTTGGGAATTAGGCCAAGGGTAATTTGGGAATGTAGAGGAAGGGATATTTTTAGGAAATTTGGCTTTGAAGGGTATTTTGGAAATTTGGTCAAGGGCATTTTGGGGGTTTAGAATGAAGGAGTATTTTCAGGAATTTAGGGTATGAGAGGAATTTTTGGTGACTTGGAAAGATAGTAGTTTTGGGCATTTGGGAATTAGGTCAAGGGGTATTTGGTAATTTGTCAAGGGTATTTTGGTAATTTGGACAAGAGGTGGGGTTCATAATGGTTTATCAATGTTTGAGGGTGAATTGGGGGTTTAGATAAGGAATGAGCAAAAATCGGGTGCTGGCACCGAGGGTAAAAGTAAAGCCTTGCAATGTGGCCTTCCATCAACAACTCATTCTCTTTTCCATCGAATGATGTTTTATTACTATGAAAATTGTGGCCTTCATGCAAAAATTGACGATGCCCCATATAAGGGTTGAAATGAATCGAGCCTTTCATGAGTTATTCAAGCTCAACCATGTTTAGAGAATTGGACCAGGCATAGAACCGGAGAAGGGAGAGGTTCACGGGTCAAAGGTTCAACCAGGGTCGAACCGTGATGATGTGGCATATACATATATATACTACGGATCATATAACTATTATATAATACATTTTGTACCTTTTAATATATTTAAATATGATAGGTAGATGGTGATTTTTCAATTTTAAAAGTAAATGACTAGGGTTTAAGTTTCTTAATTTATATTTTCTTTAAAATACGTGTATAATAAAGTAATATGTACAAGAAAGAGTCATTACTTAACACAAGTAATGAGGTGGACTAATAGTAATTAAGTGATATATTGAAATAAGAGGTCATGGTTTCAACTCTTACTAAACACATTTTAAAATTTCAATTGATTAAGGGACCTAGGCGATTTCACAAAACTGGGACCAATTCACCAGTTTTTCGATTAAACCAGCCAATCAACTAGTTTTCAATGATTTTTTATCAAGTGTGGTTATTAGGGCATGATCGAACCAGTCAAGGTCATAAGTCACGATTCAACCAGTTCGACTAGTCGATTCGGTCCAATTTTCTAAACATTGAGCTCAACTTGTGAAAAGCTCGATTCAGCTCGGTTTTAACCAAGCTTTGAGCCAAGCTTGAGTCTAGAATATAGGTTTGTTTGCTAATCAAGTCAAGCTCGAGCCTAGCGAAGCTTGAGCCGTGAGGCTTGTGAACTTAATCGAACCTAATATATATATATAATAAATCATTTTTATTTTTTATATATAAGAATAAATAATTCTTATAATTCTTATTTTTATATGTAAAGTAAAACAATTTTATATATATAATAAGTTTTAAATATAATAATTTTATTTTTATATCTATTATAATAGTTACAACATCTAAACTTAGGATTTTATATTATTGAGAGGAATTACAAATACGCCCTCATATGGGTGCCCAAATACAAAAGAACAAAAAGAAAAAAAGATAAGAATACCCTTATATCCAAACAATCTCAACACTCCCCCTTAAGCTGACCATATATGTCGGTCATGCCCAACTTGTTTAAGTTCTTGGCAAACTTTGGATGATGAAGGCCTTTAGTGAAACAATCAGACAATTGGTCTTCTAACCTTACAAAGGGTAGGAAAATTTCTCTACTTTCTATCATTTCTCTTATAAAATGTCTATAAACTTCAATATATTTTATATGGTCGTGTTGTACAGGATTGTGGGCAATGTTTATAACTGCTTGATTGTCGCAATAGAGTCTCATTGGAGTATCAACTTGGATGACTATCTTAGTCAATAGGGCCTTCAACTAGAGTAATTTTGACACTCCATGGCCATTGCCCTATATTCTGCCTCAACTCTAGAACAAACAACAAGTAGCTATATTATTGAGAGAAATTACAAATACACCTTCATATGGGTGCCCAAATACAAAAGAACAAAAAAAAAGATAATAATACCCTTATATCTAAACAATTTCAATACTCCCCCTCAAGCTGAGCATATATGTCAATCATGCCCAACTTGTTTAAGTTCTTGGCAAACTTTGGATGATGAAGGCCTTTAGTGAAACAATCAACCAATTGGTCTTTTAATCTTACAAAGGGCAGGCAAATTTCTCCACTTGCTATCATTTCTCTTATAAAATGTCTATCAACTTCAATATGTTTTATACGGTCACGTTGCACAGGATTGTGGGCAATGTTTATAGCTGCTTGATTGTCACAATAAAGTCTCATTGGAGTATCAACTTGGATTCCTATCTCGGCCAATAGGGCCTTCAACTAGAGTAATTTTGATACTCCATGGCCATTGCCCTATATTCTGCCTTAACACTAGATCGAACAACAACTGATTGTTTCAATGTTTCTTGCTTTTCCATAAAATAGCATTACCTCCAACTAAGGCACGATAACTGGACGTAGATCTTCTGTCATCAATAAACCTTGTCCAGTCTGCATCTATATAGGCCTCAACCTTTAGATGCCAATGATTGGAGTACAACATCCTTTTACTAGGACATTCCTTCAAATAGTCTAGGATTCTATTAACAACCTTCATGTGGGAGATTTTAGGCTCATGCATATATTAATTGACCACCCTTACTGCATATGATGTGTCAAGTCTAGTCGAATAGAGATAAAAAAAGATGGTCAACCATTTTTTGAAAGATCCCTTTGTCTAAAAGAATATATCCTTCAATAGTACTCAACTTGTGATTGGGATCAATTAGAGTTTCTGTAAACTTGCATCGCAATTTCCTAATTCATGGAGAAAATTAAGAACATACTTTCTTTAACAAAGGAATATTCCCTACTTGGATCTTGCAACTTCAATTTCAAGAAAGTACTTGAGATCACCAGGATCCTTAATCTCAAATTTTGAAATAAGAAATGACTTTAGTTGAGAGATACTTGAGATGGCATCCCAAATCAAACAATGCCATCAACATAGTTAATCGACCATTGACCTTCCTTATGAATAAGGTGTGGTTAATCTGAGACTTAGAGAATCCAATATTCAAAACAACATTTCTAAATTTGTCAAACTAGGCACTAGAAGATTGCTTGAGGCCATACAAAGAATTCCTCGAACGACAAACTTTTCCTTCATTGTTAGGGAAGCTTACCCCAGGAGGTAAGTCCATATACACTTCTTGCAGATCTCCATTAAAAAAAATGCATTTTTCACATCCATATGATATAAAGGTCAAAATAAATGGGCAATAAGTGACATAATTACACGAATAGAGTTCATCTTAGCAATAGGAGCAAAAGTTTCTAGATCGAATTCCTTGCAAGGATTTCTGCATATAAAACAAAAAAGGTATAATAAGTGACATAATTACACGAATAGAGTTCATCTTAGCAATATGAGCAAAAATTTCTAGATCGAATTCCTTGCAAGGATTTCTGCATATAAAACAAAAAAGGTACAAGGATAGCGGGTCCCCTTGTCTAATCCCCTTAGTGGGTTTAAATTCCTCAATTGCAGTCTCATTAATGTGTAAGCGATATAAGATTGTTTTGATGCATTCCACAACCCATAAAATCCATCTTTCGTGAAATCCACATTTTTTAAGAATTTTCTTTATGAACTCTCATTCAAGTTTATCATAAGCCTTTTCCATATCAATCTTACAGACCATAGATCTTGTCTTTCTTTTCTTTCTTTCTCATGGTATGTATCATTTCATGGGCAATAAGAATATTGGCATTTATATGACGATTTGGAATAAAAGCACTTTGGTATGAAAAATGATCGAGTCCATCAAGTGTTTAATTCTATTTACAAGGATATTAGAGATGATTTTATACATAAACATTGCAAAGACTAATTGGTCTATAATCATTTACATTTTCCAGGTTTTTATTCTTTGGGATTAAGGTAATGTATGTTTGACTTACGGTCCCACATAACTTCCTATCATGGAAAAAAGATTTTACCACATTACAAATAGAATCCCCAATTATGTTCCAAAATTTCTTAAAGAAAATAAGATCAAAGCACTTCAAATATTTCTTCATTTATAACATCTCTAATGATTTGATTGTTTTGTTCCTCAGTAATACAGTCCTCAATGTCATTGATGAAATCATCAATACCATGTGTGCCCTGGAATTAAAACGATCTTTGTATTTCTCCATGAAACATTCTGCTAACTCAATTTTGTTTTGGATCCACACCCCATCATCATTCTTAACTCCCTTAATTCTATTTGTATACCTTCCTATAGTGGCCATGGAGTGAAAAAATTGTTATTTTTATCACCTAACATTTTCCATTCCAAACGGGATCTCTGAGCCCAAAAGGCCTCCTCATAGGCTAGAATTTTGTCTAGTTGTTTTTGCAGTGCAGCTTCCAAATTGAGAGATGGGACGCCATTTGGGTCATTGTTAATAGCTTTTTGGACTTGTTCTGTTCTGTTCAAAAGCTTCTTTTTCTTTTCAAAAATATTACCAAAAGTTTCCTTATTCCAACTTTTAAGTTCTGTCTCCAAATTATTCCTTTTTTTTTTTTTTTACATACCGTAGCTCTTGATCAGTTTACCTCCACATTCCATGCATTTTCCAGTATATTGGAGATGTTTAGGTGGATGCACCACATTGATTTGATTCAAATCTGAACGGTCGGGGGCCATTCATCCTAGCAAATCAATTTCCCAAGATATTTGAGCAACCCAAAATTACCAAAGCATATGAGAAAAGGAGAAACTAATGGCTGAATCCAGATTAGAAGCTAACAGCAGTTTCTGAATTTGTGGCTTCTATTTTTTTTTTTTTTATCCAGCTGCTGTTTTAAAACCTCTGCAATTAGTAGTTTCATTTTTTCTGTCTGGGAAATTATTAGTTCAGTCAGCTATTATTTTTCTGTGTTTCTATTTATTGAGTTTTTATTTTTCTGGTTTTTATTTCAAGGAGTTTCTAGGATTCAGACGGTGGAAATCAATACACTCTGGCATTACAGACAGTGGAGAGAGTACCTGTTCTGTTTTTGAAAATTTTATGTTGCCTTCGATCAGGGTACCACCAATAACTCTAGCTTCGGAAACATTCAAGAGCAAAGAAAGAAAAATAATAAGAAAAAGCTAGGTTGGAAACAAGATTTGAAGAAGAATAAACGAATGAGAGAAGAATAAGAATCAAAATTGGTTGCACAAATCGTTCAAAATAGGTTGCGTGAAATCACTGGTGGTCTGTCCGGTTGAACTAGACAAATCAAAATAACGGGAGTTTTGCTGTTACTTTGAAGTCAGTTTGAAGAGGCCGAGGGGGTTCATGTGATGCAAGTTCAATTTCTACCGGCATTCAAAGAATGATGACACCGGGGCATACCTGAAAAGGGCCAAGCCAAAGCGTTATAGGTACACAGATGGCTTGAGCATGCCGATGGAAAGGAAGCAGGACACTATGCTGAATCCTGTATCTGGACCAAGGTAGAGGAGCTCTGCCTTGCTGATGGAGGAAAACCTTCTCAAGAAGTGAAACCCATGGTGAAGGAATTAGAGAAATTGGTCTCAGTTGCAGTTGCAGGAAAAAATAAGCAGTTGAGGAAAGATATGTTCTTTGATGAATCTACCCTTGTCAAGTGGTGGAAAAAACAGGACCCCCAGATCAGGTCGGTAGCTCCCATTATTGCAGGACTCGTGGACATCAAGGAAAAGATCTCCCTTCTGCCAGTTAGGTCAGTTAGTTGTTGTACAACCATTGAAGCCAATTTATGTTCAGGTTAAATTTTTGTTCAGATAGAGACTGCTAAACTCATGTTACTACTGTATCACTTTAAATCTTTGATCTGAACCTTCTACTGTATCACTGATAAATTGGTATGTTTTAATTCTATGTGACCAAAGGAGCTAGTTCTGAAATGTTGGAGGGAGGCTTCATAGAATCATAACAAAATAATGGGGATAAGCTGCAACAATCTAGAGCAACATCGACAATGTTGAGCAATTTCTTTCCAATTTTTATCAGCAACTTTAAAATATTAACTACCACGCTTTGTGGGTTTGAATACTATACATTATCAAAAAAAGAAAAAAAAAAAAAAAAGCTGTACATTAGATTCTACTTGAACTCAACTGCTTTCAGTTAGCCTTGAGATACAAAAGCCCATGCTCTGTAGTCTGTACGATAAAATATAAATACTTTGAAACTAGGCCGATGACAGTGCTACTGGAAGGCACCATTTTCAAAATTCCATGCAACAATCTGTTCTTTTTCCTAGAACAGACACCAAATGCATACATAATTCAAGAATGGAGCCAATTGAACGGTGTGCTACTGGAAGGCACCATTTTCAAATTTCAGTCAACATGGGTCACATATTTGGAGAGTCAGATCCATATATACCTTTCTTGCTGGATATAAGGCAGTTTCTATACTACCATTCTGTCATCTGTCTTTGATGCAGCTGCTTCTTTCAATTTCTCTAATTGTTTCCGGAGATATGCCTGCCTTAGTTTCTCCCTACGAGCTGTGGCTTGCTCTTGCCTATGCAACTTGAGCGCGGACACCTTTTCTCTTGCTTTATTTGCCTCCTCATGAACCTCCCTGGGAGAGAACCATAAGTAAATTGTTAGAGAGAAATACATGATGTCAGTCATTGGGACTTCAAAGGGACTGTTACATCCACACAAATAGGTTAGAGTAAAAGATGAATGTTGTATTGGAGGATGTTTTAGTTATAAATTGATATTAAAGACCCATGCAAATGAAATATTTCATTTGATTTTTATAGCATGCAAAGTGTGCCATCATGTGCTGTTATGCAAGTTTAACATATCTAAAATATCCATCTTAGGACCTACGAGTCTATCACAAATAGCATATTTAAAATGAAGTGACTTTTGATTAAAAAAAAGTAATTTCTTGTCTTGTTGAAATGGATCCATTTTAGTTTGATGACATTAAGTTAAAGAAAGCATTGGTGACTGCTATTCATATCCATCCATATTCAACTAATGCTGACATAGTATATACTTTATATCAAGAAACCATACCTTACAAAGCGCTTGTGTTCATCATTGTCTACTGTGCTAGCTGTCCGCCCAGGTCCTAAAGTTTTTGTGTTGAGCAGATAAGAAGCATCATTGTTGTCATCTTCATTCTCTATTGATACCCCAGGAGAAGCATCATGTGTCTGCAGTTGCTGTGACTCTTCCTGCACAAGGCTCTTGCGGAAAAAATCCACACAATACTTTTCCTTTTCTTCCTCATCTGAGAGCTCTCCCCTTGCAAGCTTTTCATATAGCTCAGCTTTCCTCTCTAATGCTGCATAGCTAGCTGATCCATCATTTACTGCTTTTAGCTCAAGCTTATCCCTGGAATTATTTAGCAGAAAAAATCACTTTATAATGACCAAGATTCAATTCAGTGGATGATAGAACATGTTCTATCATAATAAATGAAACATGTTTCATCATTTATTCAGTCTGTTGATTTTTTTTTTTTTTTGAGAAAGAGGTAAGGTATTGTATTGAAAATTTACTGTAAAGAACAAAAAACATATGTCTGTCCAGTATTCTCCATGTACAGCCAGCAACTATACATAGAAGCCACCCAAAAAAACTAGTCTCTCAAGACCAAATACAAGAGACAATCAGACTCTGATATTAAATAAACAGTGTGCCATAATCAAAATACTAATGATATTGGATGTGTTTGAAGGAAACCTTGGGAGACAGCCAAGAATGCAGAGTAGCCATAGCCCAAACCCCCACATCATCTAAAGAACACAACTTTCCTTCAAAAATCCTCCCATTTCTTTCTGCCCACAGAACCCAACACACTACATGAAGAATAGCACTCCGAAGCACCTTGCCCCTACCACTTAAGCCCAGAAACTTCCAGGAAAATAGCAAATCGGGCAGAGAGCTCGGCAAACACCAGTTGACACTCAGCAGGGAACAGAAATGACTGAAAAGTTATGAGCAGCCTTACAGCGAATGAAAAGGTGATCAACAGACTCAACTTCCTTGTCACACATGACACAGATTAAAGAGTCCAGCACTAAACCTCTCTTGTTCAGCTGATGTGAGGGAGCAATACCTCTTTCCATGGAAAATCCTGAGAGCCACCAGCAGACAGCTTCTTATAAAAGGACTTCACAGAGAAAATGCCATCACTAGACCATTTCTAGACCCTTTGAATCTTGCTGATTTGGTTGTGGATGTTGTGTCCGAAGTAGCTAGAACAGAACTAGCAGGTCTGAAATAGTGAAATCTCCCAATCATTGAGTTGTCTCCTGAATTTAGGACACCATGTCCCTGTACTCCCACACCACTCAAACTGATCTGCCACCATCACATCCCTATCCTCAGCTATAAGAAACAGTGAAGGAAAGACTTCCATTAAAGCCAAACTGTTACACCAAGGGTCTTTCCAGAATCTTATCCTGCTACCATTCCCTACTTTCAGCCAAACTCCTTGAATGAAAATTGGAAAAAAACCTTCTCAATCCCTTTCCAGACTGAACAACCAACAGAAGAGGGAGTAGGCCCTTGGTCCCAACTCCCAACCACTGTTTCTTGTATCAAATTTCTCCACAATCAGCTGCCTCCACAAGCTTTAGGCGTTGTAAATAACAGAACATGTTTGTTTGACCAGTAAAAGAATAGAGATTTATTAATGACAAATTTCGAATAAAATGTACAGAAAAAATATATATGATGTGGAGAGAATGAGAAGGCTAGTGCTAACACCACACCATATACTAACATACCAAAAAGGCTACAAGCTATAATTTTGTTTTATATAAACTGTTGTGATAATTCTCTTCCCAGCTGTTTCTAGATTCTTGAAAGGAAACACAAAAATATAGAACTAGGAGGACAGAGGCACCAAGCCCCAGTTTTACTACATTTTTTGTGTGGAGAGCTTCCCTAATTGGCCTGTCCCAGGCCTTGAACTGGAGATTCTAAGGCAGGTTCTTTAGGGTGGTTCCCTAATTGAGCTGATTGGGAGATAGGAGTCCCTCTTACAAGAATATACTGGCTATATTAGGTTTTAGCTAGCTATAATTGGAATAGCTTGTTCTCAAACATGGACTATGTAGCCCTAGGAATATCTCTATTTGATCTCAAATGGATGAATGACATGCAATCTCTCTGTGTCTACTGACAGAGTCAACAAATTTACAAACCATGAAAATTGTTCTGTTGATTTGATGTCTAAGAATCTACCAGGAGAATTGAAGATTGCACAGCCAGACTTTGTTTCACTCTCACAATCAATTTAGTTTTACCAAGATATTCACAAAGTGACATGCAATTTAGTGATTGAAAATTCCCATGCAATTTGTGAAGCCAAAGTCACAGGTACTCTCATTACTCCAAAGCATTTGATCTTTACTCTTTACCCCTTATGAGGATTAGGAATGCCATATTCTAACATTGATGTTTGCAATTTTTTGAAGTGAAGTCACAGGTACCTTCATGACCAGTTTTTATATTTCATATACTCCTCATAAACTACAAAGCATTTGGTCTTTACTCCTTACCTCTTATGAGGATTAGGCATGCCATATGCTAACACTGATGTCTGTAATTTGCGAAGCAAAGTCACAGGTACCTTCAGTTTTTATATTTCATGTTCTCCTCATAACTCCAATGCATTTGGCCTTTACCCCTTATGAGGATTAGGCAATGCCATATGCTAACATTGATGTCTGCAACAGGCTACCCTGCATTCCCTTTTTTAAATCATTGGTTGCCTCATATTCTTTGGATCAACTCATATTTATAGGAGTACAACAGAAACTGCCTGTTGTGACTTGTTCAAGTAGTGAAGCTCTAGATATAAGACCCTCCTAAAATACTGGAGCTCCTCTACTAATCTGCTTCAGCCAGATACTCTATTTTGTGATTAAAGGAAATAAGAAATGCATCTACAAGACCATAAATCATCCATACAGATGGATTATCATTTTTTGGATCATTTCTTGATTTATGCGTGTCATTTTGGTTCTTGAGAAGTGGCACGAATAAATTATCTGCTACCTATCTGGTGCATTTGCTCCACGAATTTCTGATAAAGCCCCTAGACAAGAACTTGGTTTTGTAGGAGGAAAGCAGTAGGCATTATACCGGAACCTAATGTTTGAGAAAGGATGGAGATCCTCACAGTACCTCAAGATAGAAAAATCTAGACATAAAGGTGGCACATTTTTTGGCCTATTTACCTTTAGGGCCCATTTGGTTCATGGGAATAGGGGTCTGGAATCGGGATCAGAATGACCCATTCTGATACCAATTGTTTGGTTGGGCAGAATCAGAATCCCATTCCCATTCCTGGTGGAATGGCATTCCCCTATTCGAGGGAATCCTTTGAGAATGAGATCCCATTTGATTCCAACTCCGAACCAAAGAAGCTATGGGATCAGACCATTCCAATTCCGCTTCCAAAGGATTCAGATTCCGATTCCAGTTACCAGACGGACCCTTAATTTTCTTTATGTATTCCTGTTCTTCCAAGGGAATCTACTCTAGTTTCTTCATTTTTCCATAGTTAACATATGAGACCAAAATGGATTTTGGTTGTTGCTAAAATTCCTTCAGCTGCCTGTATGCATTTGGAGTATAGGTGTCCAAGAACTGCTCCTACTAAATAGAATTTTCTGACTCGAGCTATCAAATGATCAATATTTTCAATTATAAACGGACGAATAAAACACAAAATCTAGGCGGAATTCTAGCAAATTGCTTATTTAAGAAAAAATTGCAAGAGAATATAACCACCCACTAAAAGTAATTGAAGGAAAATCAAAAGAGGGAGACAGAAAGAGAGCTTACTTATTAGCTCGGGACTCAACGCCGGAATTCTTCTGTGCGAAGACATCATAGGGGACGATCTTTTTCTTGGCGCGGTGGAATTCGACGTCCGCGGCTAATTCCTTGGCTTTCTTGGCCTCTTCCTGGGTCTTGTAAAGCTGGGCCTTGAGCTCAAGGATGGAGGAGGCTCCCACACCTTCGATGGCCTTGTGTTTCTTTGGCATCACAGAAGATTCCGTTAGCCATCCCAGTGATTCCACCACCCTCTTATTCCTCCCCTCTTCCACCATCCTTCTCTCCTTCTTCTTCTTCGAATTAATTGATTTGATTATTGTCTCTTCAAAAATCTCCGTATGTAGATTATATGTAGAAGGAGAACTGGGGAAGACGACAGATTCGATTATTGCCTCTTCAAAACAAATCTCTCTGTATCTCTGTGCAGGAGAACTGGGGAAGACAGAGACGAGAGATTTTGTTTAGGGCAACTGGAGAAGCCCAAATACGAAGATTTTGTGTAGGGCAAATCTAAAGCTATGACCAGAGTTAAAATAGGGGTGTAAACGGTATTTGAAATTCCGATTTCGAATTAGATATTGGGATAAATATGAGCAACTTTTGAGCTCAATCATTGTAAAGGTGAGCATTCGATTTATTCGGTTAAAAACTGAATCGAATAAATCGAAATTTTAAAAATCGAATTAAAGAAACAAAAATCGAACTAAAAAATAAAAATTGAATCGAAATCGAAATTTAGAAAAAACAAAATAACCAAAATCAAAATTTTTTGTTCAATTTTTGGTTATTTCAGTTAAAATCGAATTTTAATAATATATACTCTATTATATATATTATAATATACATTATGAAATCAAATTTTAGTATATTATATATTAATATATAAATATATAATATATTATATATTATATGTTACATATTATATATTACATATTACATATAATAATAAAAAGTTTGATTAATTCGGTTAATCGAAATTCTAATTCCAAAAATCGAAAAATCGGACCGATTTAACCAAAAACCGAAAAAGTCGAATTGAAAAAACCGAAACCAAAATTTTTGGTTCGGTTATTCGGTTTTTAACCAAATAATGCTCACCCCTACTAATATCAATAAAAGTAATCATTTTAATATAATTTATAAAATGCATTAACTTTTTAAAAAATATATCAAATAAAGGTAGAAACACTCATCATCTTTTTTCTCTTCCAAACCACTTCCACCCCATCCCCATGAACCTCAATGACCACTATTCATTAGTGCCACCGCCACCTCCGGCAATGTCTCCGCCCAATGTTGCTGCCTCTGCCCACCTCCACCCTTGCCCTGCGAACCGACCAGGGCTCATCGTATCAATAATCCCGCTATCCTCCAGTGTTCCCTTAGTCGTAGTTCTCAAGTCCATATATCCTTTTATGTTCCCTCTTCCTTAGTTGTGCTCATAAATGATGTTCACATCAGGTTCCTTCTTTCCTCCTTTCCTCTTGTTCTTGTTTACCAAGGATCTTACTTCTTACAATATTGTAAATGTTGAATCTTTTTTATTACATTTTCATGGTGGAAAAGCTTTGCTATGTACTTAAAAATAGACACATATTTATAAAAAAAGGGGGCTTGGGTAGAGGCGAAGGTGGGCGGAGGCATTATCGGAGGTTGATGGAGGCGGCGGTTGTGCTGATGGATGGTGGTCATTGAGGTTCATGGGGTTGGGGCGGAAGTGGTTTGGAGGAAGAAGATGAACAGTGTTTCTACCCTTATTTGATATATTTTTTAAAAAGTTAACCTATTTTAGAAATTATATTAAAAGGATTACTTTTATTGATATTAGGGCTCAAAAGTTGCCCTTATCAACTATAATCCCTTTGATATTTGACATAATTGAATCGAATTCAGATAATTCAAATATTTAATCAATTGAATTCGGGTATCCTATTCAAACTGAATAGTTTATTTGATTTGAATTCGGATATGACCTAATTCGATTCGATAAATATCTGAATTCGATCGATTATTTAATTCTTGTATAATATGTAGAATATTTTATATAATTTATATATAATAATTAAGTTATATAAGTAATTTATATATATTCATATACTTTATATCAATAAAATATTTATTTTATATTTATTAATTATCTAAAATAATTAATTAATTAAATTTAAATAGAATCTAATATTCAAATATTTAATTAGATTTGAATTCATATATTAATTTTCAACATCCGTCGGATATCGAATCAAATTCGGATATTGCCTTATCTGATTCGAATTTGATCTATTTACACCCCTAAGTTAAATGTTGAAGTCTTTGTAGCGTTCAATTCTCTCTTTAATCTTCGGCGTTTAATGTACGAATCATATCGATCCTTTAGCAAACTGACAAGTGACAATCGATTATAAGATCTACTGCTGGTTGTAGCGGGGATTTGGGATTGCAAGGGGTAGGATGATCATTTATCTGGAAAATTTGGAGGTTGGGTGTATTCTTTTTTGTTCCAGCCCCAACTAACAACCCCGCATGAAATATGGGATGGACTTGGGTGTTGAAAACACTACGTCTAGAGAAGCTGTCTTGGCCTGGACATATTGTAGGTTAAGGGTATTTTTAGGTTTTGTTTGGCGGTACTTTGTACTTTGTGCTTTCAATAGTACGTCGTATAGTTTTGATTTCATGTTTTTATATGTGTATGTATATCATGTGGCACCAAGTGACATTTGCATGTAAATTAATAATATGTAAATGTCACGTGGAATTATATATGAATGTCATGTGACATTTAAATATGAATTATTAATATGTACATGCCACATGACAGTTTGTATAGATGTCACGTAGCATTTGGAGAATGATATTACATGCCACGGGAATACAATTATCGTTAATTATGTTCAAATGCCATATTGTCACAGGGCTAGTTGTTGATGATGCTGCTCGATCCGAGGTGGTTCTAGAACTGAGGTCGTAGTCATATAATCCTTGCCAACTGGGTGGAGCCAAGGTGGAAGGACAAAGCCATGCTCCAAGATCTGAAACCAAGAAAACAGTCAGAGGCCTGAGGAATTATCCCCAAGTAGATACTCCAATGCTCAAGTTAGTAGAAAAGGGTGGCCAGTCAGGCCGAGCAGTTGGAGAGCAATGCTGGTCCAAACAGAGTAACAGTATGGGAGTTTAAGAGTTGGATCTTTTACCTTGAATAGGAGGTACATTTTTATAGCCAAAGATCCGTGTCCTGACCGGATGAGGCTTTCGGGGTTGTTGGGATGAGGTTAATTGCCGAGGTCCTCGGGATAACACCTAATCCCCAGCGGAGTTGTCCCCATCCGTACGATGATCTCCTATCTTGGTCACGCTTATCCACTTGACGCGGTGTTGACGTGGCCGAGGAGATAAGGTATGCTTGCGGAGGTGACGCAGTGCTGTCGTGGCCGGGGAGATAAGGCGACCACGTGGCACCCAGGGCCAGCTCAACCATAACCCGAACACCACTCCCCCAGTTCTGAAGTTGATGAGTGAAGTGCTTGGCCGCGGTGTGGTGTAGGAGAGTTCTTCAATCCTCGACTGAGGAACTTGAAGTTGAAATTCGGTTAAGCACTTGATCTGGACCGTGCGACTCAAGGTTGAACTGGTTTATCTGGACGGATCGTCCGGTTCAACGCAAATCCCGTCTCCAAAACGGGTTGTCAGAGGCGTTTTTCGCTTCTTGAGGCTTTGCGCGTACGGAGAGAGGTAGTGCCGATTGGTCCTTCCGAGCTTGTCAGAGTGGCGTTTGATCCACATTGTTGATCCAGTTTTGATCTGAAGCTTTGGGGATCCTATAAATAGGGGGAAGAGCATTTCCCCTTTGTCATTTGTGAAGGAAGTCACTAAAAGAGCTCGGCAAGGAGTAGTCTTCGGTGCTCGGTGTTTGCTTCAGTTCCGCGACCTTTAGCCTACAAAGATTTGATAATATGTCTTCCTCGCCTTTCCGTTCTTCTTCCCCTTTTGCTTCCTCTTCTTCTGACTTCATTGCATCTTCTAATTTTGAGTCCGAGCCAGGGTCTTTCACCGAGGCCTCCACTCTTGACGTTCCCAAGGCTGAGGGTCGGGGGGACAAGGCCAAGGACTTCGAGGGAGTAGAACCTGAGAGGGTTGCCGAGGCCAAAGTGGCTGAGGCGGGGCCGTCAACTGTAGAGGTCTAGCTTCCTGTGCGGGCTGGCCGCTGATTTGGGACCACTCTGTGCAATCTTACTCCCGGGGATATGGCTCAGATCCGGGCTTTGTACTGCATCCCCGAGGAATTTGAACTCAGGTGTTCGAGGGTTGGAGAGAGGCCCACAGATGCTCGGCTGGATGAGATTTGTGTATATGAAAAGAGTCTGGAGTTCGGGTTGAGGTTCCCATTGCACAAGGGGGTTGTCGGGGTGCTTCAGTGGTACCAGGTACTGTTGATGCAGCTGATGTCGACTCATTTATCCATGATGTCAAGCTTACCTTGGGAATTGTCACCTATTTTCTCCAACTGAAGCATCACCAATAGGGGTACTACTACTTCTTGGCTAGGAAACGCATCAAGGTGCTGGTCGGGACCCCGTCCTCGGTGAAACACTAGAAGGAGAGATTCTTCCTTGTACGTTGTCTTGGGGGCTCACCTCTTCCAGCCGAGCTCCAGAAGCCGAGGACGAAGGTGTCGCAGCCCAATTAGGCCAGGCTTATCGAGGAGGAGAGGGCGGCGATAGGCGTGATAGAGGAGATCAACATGAAATGGTACACGTCCTTCTTGATATTGATCTGCATCGGGCTGATGAGAGAAGAGGCTGGTCTGTTTCATCGCTTTGCTTCTCTGTTTTCCGATCTCTTCTTTTCGAGTTTATGACTTGTACTGATTAGGTGCTTATTCTGGTGCAGGTGTTGAGATGGCAAGCGAGGATGAGAGTTGAGCAAGACAGGCGTGGCCGAGGTGTTCAAGGGGCCCAACCTTGACCCGAAGTGGTGCTGCTGAGGTCGACTAAGAGGACTCCCTGTCTACAGAAGAGAGCGAGGCAGCGGGGTGAGGAAGAAGAGGTTGTGGTGGTTGACCCGGACGAGGGCACCCAGGTCGTTTACTGTTGAACCACCTGTGCCTTCTCTTGAATCTCCCCCACAATTAAAACTAAAGCCCTTACTGGACTCCCTTAAGTATGTGTTTTTAGGACCCGGCCAAACACTGTCGGTGATCATAGCCATAGACTTAACCCCTAGATAGGAAGAGAAATTGGTCGAGGTATTAAAGGAGTATAGGGGTGTCATTGGTTGGTCAGTAGCTGGTCTGAAGGGGATTAGTATATCCATTTGTTTGCACCATATTTACATAGAGGAGGGTGCCAAACCAAGTAGAGAGATGCAAAGACGGTTGAACCCGAATATGAGAGAGGTGGTTAAGCAAGAAGTATTTAAGTGGTTGGATGTGAGTATTATCTATCCAATTTCAGATAGCAGTTGGGTAAGTCCTACGAGAATGGTGCCTAAGAAAGCTGGACTCACCGTGGTCACTAATGATCAAGGTGAAGTAATCCCTACTTGACTTACCACGGGATGGCGTCTAGCTGAAGACACTAAACTTAGCACTGGTTGGGAGGCAACCCAACGTAGTTTTCAGTTATTTTTGTTTTTAGGATTATAGTTTTTGTTTCTTTTCTTGATTCAAGACCAATTGGCAGATCTTGAACCCCTTGGGAAAACCCTCTTGATTGTTCCCTTTGGCCCAAGTCCCTTTGCAACATTCTAATCATGCCATTAGGGACAATGGCACTTAAGTTGAGGGGTGAGGAAAGAGAGAGAAAAATTGAAAAAAAAAGTAATAAGAGTTAAGCCTTTAGAAATTCAGAACTAAAAATTTTACTAAGAAATTTTTAAGTTTTTCCATTAAAAGAGATTCCCAAATAGAAAAAATTAAGAAAACTAATAGAAGAATATTGAATTTTTTAGAAATTGGTAGCAAGTGATAGGAGTCAACAGTGGTCTTATTTGAATATTGTCGAAACCATTTAGAAAGTGGAAAATACTCCCAAGTTTGCCCCTAGCAGGATAAGAAGAGAAAGATTGAGAAATTAGACAAAAAATCTTCAAGTCATTAGAGACAGTGGACTACCTTGAACAGTGTTTCCAAAAAAAAAAGAAAGAACAAAAGGTCAATGGGCACCCTGGACTTAGTAACCGGGTCTCTTCACCTAAGTCAAGTGTCGAGATTCGCGTCAAATGGTGGACGATAACAATAAAAATAAGTGTGCGTCTCAAAATTCAAGGGTAGAAATCCATTGTCAGAAATGGTAAGAAGAATACCTATCCAATTTTGGAATCAATCTCAGATTTTCTTGACAAACTGCAAATGGAAGAGTATACAAGATTTTTAAGCTAAGTTTTTGAAATATTCAAAGCAAGACACTTTTACCCCTTAAACCCAATACTGATCTATACAAAGTTTTAGAATTCTGGAATCAGGACACTTAGCTGATTTTGTCAAGGATGATCTTGCTATGGGAATGACTTCTTTTTATACTTAGTAGGATTTTAAGGCTGCATTGCTAAGGGACTAGCAATGATCAAGTTGGGGGGTGTGATAACTTTGTATTTTGATGCCTTAAGGGCATCATTTCAGGGGTATTTTAGACCTTATACTAGCTAATCTGTACCCTTTATTGGTTAAATTCAATATTATGACCTTTGAGGGTCCCTATGTAAATTCTGGGTAAAAATTGGGAAAATTACAGAGTTTCCTACAGATTTTGGGAAGCTGGTGCGAATTCTAGTTGAGAGTGGGGGTGTTCGTATGAAAACTGAGCACAAGAGGGTGCCTCTTATCTGCTCCCAGATAGGCACCTTTCCTGTGAAATAACTCTCTCTTTGAAGCCCTAGGCGCCCCCTTCATCTCTTTATCTCCTAGCCGCCCCTAGATCTAAAAATCCCCACCTTTTGCTGCAACCTCTCTCTAATCTCAACCATCCAAGCCTTAGTAGCCCCTTATATCCTTAGATCTCTCCCTAGACAGCATCCTAGCCTTACACGTCACTCCTTAAACCTTAACCAATCACCTTAGGGTGCCACATCACACCAACCAATCACATTTCTCCAGCTCTATTAGCCCAAATATGCTCCCTCCATTCTGAGCACCCAAATCTCAACCCTACATAATATTGGGCACCCTCTCCTTCTCTTCTCAGCCTTAGGATCACCTTAGAACAATCCTAACACTCCATTCTCAATCCTAGGGCACCCATATTTCTACAAAAACCCAACTGCTGCCCCTCTCTTTCTCTCTAATCTTGAACCTATCCTTCCTTCTCTATAAAAAGGACCCAAGGGGTCCTGAGAAGGGATTGGATTCTGCCCCTAGGTAAGACGGAAGGTTGTTCTTGAGAAGTTTAAGGGTAGAGGAAGAGGAGAACGCATAGGCAAGAGGAGGGGTTCCTGCTTGCAGTTCACCTAGCCACTACTGCCACCTATGGATCCGGATCCTAACCAGTTTCCCATAGTTTTAGATTTACTTTTTATGCGTGTTTTTATTTTATGTTCTTTAATTTCCAAATTTTATTTTATTTTTGCAATTCATTTTATCAATTTAATTTTTTTCTTCCTTTCTGCAGATCTGAAATTTGGCCAGGTAAGATGGAAGGTCGAGCTCAAGGAGTTCAAGGGTCAAATGATCGATTTGGAGATTGATATCTCTGACCAAGTTGCAGATTTTTTATTTAGTTTTTTTTTGTTATTTATTTATTTTTCTGCAATTTTTACTTTCAGCATTGTTATAATTTTATTTTGATGGATTCCAGTTCAGTTAATTAAATTTTGTGTTTCTGCAATCTATAATCTTGTTATTTTGTCCGGATTGAAGTATGCAACAAATTTTCCCTCGCTTCCCTATGGATACAACCCCTTTCTCACCACTAACTGTGTTTTGTAGTTATTTTGAGAATTGGAAAATTTATAAATATTGAAACTGGTATTCCGAAGTGGTTAAGGACATGCTTTCGGACACACCAAGTTTTTGGCACCGTTGCCGAGGAAGCAATGGAGAAAAAAATTTTATTTGCTTTGTTTGGATTTGTTTCATTATTTCTTTTTTTTTATTTTCGTTTGATTACTTGATCTGTAATCTCATTTTAATTCTTATTTCTCTTTGATTTTGCAGGATGTAATAGCAAAAGGTGGGGTACTGGAGCATTGTCGTACTGCTAAAGTAATGTTTTTGAATTCTTAGTTAATTATTTTTTTTCTTGATTTATTTATTTTTTTGGATTATTTTTTGTTTTGTTCTTAGATCTATTTTTTTAGGATTGTTAGGTTCTATTTTTTTCTTTATTTTCATATTAGAAACTCACTCCATTTCTTTGATTTTTATTGCCGCATATTCTTATTTTTTTTATTTATTTTTCTGTTTAATCCTTAGAGTAGCAATCTCCCTTATTAGTATCTATTTTTGTAGTTGTTAATTCTTTTTTTATCATAATTAATCCTTTTATTTTCTGTTTGTTGTAATTATTTGTTGCTTTACTTAATTGCCCCTTTAATTAATTAGTTATTTAATTGAGTAATTAATTGTTAATTAGGAAATTATTCAAAATTTCGAATTTGAGTTTAAATTTCAAAATTTGAATTTTAATTTGAATCTGAAGTTGAATTTGAATTTGAATTTAAATTTCAAATTTTAAATTTCAATATTTGAATTTAAAAAAAAATTAATATTTTAAATTTTTTTGCATTTGCATTCCAACATATAGGGTTTGATATATTCTATAGCATCCATCATATTGGCTTATTTAATTGCTGAAATCATCTTGTTAGTTGTTAATGTGTTAGGGTTTTTCATTTTTTTAATTGCTCTCTTTGCTGAATTAATTTATTTTATTATTTTATTGCTGAATTGCATATTAGAGATAACTATTCATGCATTGTAATTAGTTGCACTTATTTTGTTTATTGTGTTTTTCAGTTAATCCATTTAAGGGAAGTCCAATTTAAATAAGATAAGGTGAGGATTTCATCACCCGTCTTTGGCCCAAAAACCACCACCCTTTCACGTGCGATTCACCCTAAACCTTAATTTAAAATTTCAATAGCAAGATCCTTTAGGAGGCCCCACACATTTGGTTCACAAGTATGCTGAATTTTAGGGAACCTTGTAATTACTTTCCATAACTGGCAGTTGGTGTCTAAGGAAAGAGGTTAACCAGTTAAGCCTAAGTGGGTTTTGTGGTTACTTAATTAGGTCCTTGCAAGAGCAAGGGGAGCCTCCCACATCCCCACCTCTTACATGGCTAACCAAAGGAAGTGGTGTAATTCCAAGTGAACCTAAGAGGATTCATATTGGTTGAACCACTAGTTTAGGAAACCTTAGTTCAGCCCGTAGGTTGTGTGTTTGAATTGCTTGCATTTGAAAAAAAAGGTTAAAACAAAATAAAATAAAATGAATTCAATAGCGGAGTTTGGGGAATGAGAAACTATTTTCAACCTAAGCCACGAATAGATTAGAACCATGTGTCTCAACAACTGGATAAGATTAATGGAATGACCCAAAGACTTGACCAATTCCTTGCATTTCGTCAACAATTTAGCCCATTCCCAACCTTGTCATCCTGCCCAACATGTTCCATCAGTGCAAGCCCAGCCCATCATGTTAGCCAGTGCCATGTGGCGGGCCCATGTCAACCAGTCATTCCAGAGCAAGTACATGCAGTTAACAGATTTTTCCAACACAATGCTAACCCATCCTTTGGTCCATATAACCCTGGGTGGAAAAACCCGCCCAATTTCGCTTATTGGGTCCAAGCCCAAGAAACCACACTACTAGATGAGCACTCTCAATGGCCAGAAGCCCAGATTCACTGTGAGCTCCCCTCAGCCTTATCAAACCGATTCACTTGAGGATATGTTTCTGCAGCTCCAACAGCTGATCTTAGCTCAGCAACAGTCAATCCTAAGATTAAAGAGCCAAGTAATTTAGCTCATGGAAGCTAACCTGTAGTGGGAGAATGATTCAATGCTTAGTTAGCCAGTTGTCGACCCCAGAAACGAATCCCTAGGTCCTTCCCCAATACCAAGATCTTACAACCTCTAATGTCCCATACTTAGAAAATGCTGAAGAAATCTCAGCTCTTCAAAGGAAAGGAAAGTTTGAAGAGTTGTGTGAGTCCTAGAGTCCTTCTGCATACCCAGAACAGAATAGGAATTGTTGTATGATAGATGTAAAGTGAAACCCCAGAGAAAACAATCTGGTCACAGTAGATGACCTGACGGAAGAAGGTAATGCCTTCAAAAAGTCTCCTCACCCATTTCAATCTTGGCCTACTGTTGAACCTCTACCAGAACTAATGTGTAAACCACTTGTGCCATCTCTTGAATCTTCCCCACAACTGGAACTAAAACCCTTACTGGACTCCCTTAAGTATGTGTTTTTAGGACCTGACCAAACACTGCCGAAGATCATAGTTGCGGAGTTAACCCCTAGACAGGAAGAGAAACTGATCGAGGTATTAAAGGAGTATAGGGGTGTCATTGGTTGGTCAATAGTTGATCTGAAGGGGATTATTCTGTCCATTTGTGTGCACCATATTTACATAGAGGAGGGTGCCAAACCAAGTAGGGAGATGCAAAGAAGGTTGAACCTAAATATGAGAGAGGTGGTCAAGCAAAAAGTAGTTAAGTGGTTGGATGCAGGTATTATCTACCCAGTTTCAGATAGCAGTTAGGTAAGTCATACACAAGCGGTGCCTAAGAAAGCTGGACTCATCGTGGTCACTAATGATCAAGGTGAAGTAATCCTTACCCGACTTACCAAGGGATGGTGAGTGTGCATCGACTTTAGGAAACTCAATGCAGTCACGAAAAATACTACTTTCCTTTGCCCTTCATTGACCAAATTCTGGAAAAACTTGCCAGGCAAAAATATTTCTGCTTCTTAGATGGGTATTCTAGATAAAACCAAGAATCCATTTACCTCGAAGACCAAGAGAAAACTAATTTTATGCCCTTATGAAACATGCGCCTTCTGACGTATGTCGTTTGGACTATGTAATGCATTGGCAACCTTTTAGAGGTGTATGACGACAATTTTTTCGGAAATGGTGGGTGATTTCCAAGAAATATTTGTGGATGATTTTTTTGTCTTTGGGGATTCCTTCGAAATATGTCTCGAACACTTATGAAAATTTCTTCAACGATGTATCGAGACAAACTTGGTCCTCAATTGGGAGAAGAGCCATTTTATAGTCAAAGAAGGCATTGTTTTAGGTCACATAGTTTCCGAATAGGGTATTGAGGTTGATAAAGCAAAAATTGACCTAATCTCTAAACTTCCACCCCCCACTTCTATCAAGCAAATCCATTCTTTTCTTGGACATGCCGGCTTCTACCGACGATTTATTAAGGACTACTCCCAGATCTCTAGGCCATTATGCAACCTTCTAGCTAAAGATGACCTATTCAGTATTGATGAAGCATGTTTTAAGGCTTTCGAGTACCTGAAAGAGGCACTGACCAAGGCTCCAATTCTGCAACCTCCCGACTGGTCTTTGCCCTTTGAAATCATGTGTAATGCCTCTGACTATTCCATCGGATATGTTTTGGGACAAATGGTGAATAAATGTCCTATGGTAATCTATTATGCAAGCCATACCCTCTCGGAAGCCCAATTGAATTATACCATCACAGAGAAAGAACTGTCAGCTATTGTATTTGCTTTGAAAGAATTCTGCCCTTACCTATTAGGCACTAAGGTTGTTGTATACTCCGATCACAGGGCCCTAAGACATTTGCGGTCAAAGAAAGAGGCCAAACCAAGGCTCAACAGATGGATCCTTCTATTGCAAGAAATTGACCTTTAGATTCAAGACAAAAAGGGGTTTGAAAATGTGGTAGCTGACCATTTGTCCCGAATTCAAATTGAGAAAAGGCATCTTCAACTTTTGTCACACTCTCGCTTGTGGGGGCACTTTTCGAGAAAGAAAACTGCGGCCAAGGTACTGTAGAGTGGTTTTTACTGGCCGAGTTTATTTAAGGATGGCCATGTCTTTGGCCAAAATTGCCTAAGATGCCAATCTGTCAGGAATATGTCCCATAGAGACATGATGCCACTTAACCCTATTCTAACTATAGAAATCTTTGATGTGTGGGGTATTCATTTCATCCATTCCTGCCATCATCTGGTCACAAATACATCTTGGTGGCCGTTGATTATGTATCAAAATGGATTGAGGCAGTGGCAACTTGAACCAATGATCACAAAGTCGTCATGAAATTTTTTCAAAAAAATATTTTCCCTAGGTTTGGGTGTCCACGGGCAATCATCAGTGATGGGGAATCGCACTTCACTAATACGCAATTCCGTGCTTGGCTCTGCAAATATGGAATCACCCATAAGATAGGAACCCCATACCATCTCCAAACAAATGGTCAAGTGGAAGTGTCAAATAGGAAAATTAAAAGTATTCTGCAAAAGTCCATTAGGCCCGACCGAAAAGATTGGTCCGACAAACTGGACGATGCACTTTGGGCTTATCGGACTACCTACAAAACTCTCATTGAAATGTCTCTTTATAGGCTGGTTTTTGGTAAAGCATGTCACCTTTCCGTCGAATTAGAACATCAGGCTTATTGGGCCATAAGAAAGTTAAATCTAGATTTAGGCCAAGCTGGATCCCACCGAGCCCTACAATTAAGTGAACTAAAGGAATTGCACAATGAGGTCTACGAAAGCTCGCGCATTTATAAAGCCAAAACAAAAGCCTCCCATGATAAAAACATTTCAAGAAAAACTTTTGAACCGAATCAAAAGGTCTGGAATTTTAATTCTACACTGTGTTTGTTCCTTGGTAAATTAAGGTCTAGGTGGGACAGGCCATTTATTGTGGAAAAAGTGTTTCCGTATGGTGTAGTTAAAATTGTTGATCCAAAGAATGGAAGCACATTCAAAGTCATTTGTCAAAGACTTAAACCAAAAGTGGAAGGTGATGAATGATGATTTGGCCCAACCTAGCGAAAAGGGGACACGTTGACACGACCTGACTAAGAGATGACAACTCAGCCTGGCATGCCTAGTTCGCAACAATTGAGCTTGTGTATTCAATCACCTCGGCACAAGGGTCACCTCGGTGTGGAGTTACCTTGGCATTGAGGCACCTCGGCATTCAATCCAGTTCGGAACTAAAAAACTGAAGTATCAGCTCGGGGATACCAACCAGGACCGCCACGTAACGATCCCGGAAGTCTCTCCAGCAGGCTTCGAACCTCACGGGATCACGCCGCATAACGGCAGGCCTAATCTTCTCCCCGCCCGGATCGGGCAGAATTGATAATCTTTATTAATTGATGCGTTACCCCCAGATTAAAGCGGAAATGGATCCCCTTAGGACGAAGATCCCGGAACCGATCTGTAAAACCCGCGAGGGCTCAACTATATAAAGGCACCAACCCCAATGACACAAGGTACGCGTGATTTTTCTACTCTCTAGCTCTCAAAGCTTTCAGCTCGCATCACAGTATACTAACTTAAGCATCAGAGTGATCTTGTCGGGTTATCCACCCCGGGTTCTCTGATTTGCTGTCTTGCAAATTCGCCTAGCTCGCTGCTCGACTAGAAGCTAGATCATCCTCTAACAGGGAGTAGTCAGATCGCGCTACATCAATTGGTGTCGTCTATGGGAAATCGATCGAAAAGTCATCTTCTTCTTTACAGTCATCAACCTTATTCTTACATCAATGGCATCAATCACGCCAGACAAAGCAGCGAGATGAACGTCTCCGGGGGACAACCCCAACTCCCTTCAGTGTGCATCGGCCAGTTCACCATCACGCTTACTACGGCTGGGATTCCAACGCTGACCATGCCACCAAACACCACATAGGTGAATGCCCCACTTCCCCTAGTGGTAGGCGCAACCTTTTCTGAGCCTTTTGTGGTTCCCCCGGAGTTGGACAGTCCCAATTTGACGACCTGGTGCAGTGTGTCCAGGCCATCCAGGTCCAAATGCAGCAAGTTCAACAAATCCAATAGTGCCACTAGTACCTCTTCTACTAGCAGTACCAGCAGTAGTTCCCTCCACTGCCGCGAAACCAACAACCGGTTCCACCTCGTCACCCAGGGGCCCAGCAGAATCAGAATCAACCTCCCGTGAACCAGGATATTATTCGATCTCCCCACTGAGGTGAAGAGACTTCCAAGTCCCAATTCCTCCCAGGAGTCAGGTCTCACCCCACGGGAGAAGAGACGATCAGATTACTCCACCCACCTCGCAAGGGAACCTCGAAAATAGGTCCGGGGATTCTTAGCCTAACAGGGTCAATCTTCCTCGGCATTTGCAGCGAGAAGACGGGTCGCTTGTAGGTAACCAGTTCGGGGTCCGAACTCAAGGTAGGGCCTCTCCGTCCATGATAGCCAGCCCCACAACCCCTTGAGAAACTAGGAGCTACCTCGCGGCAGAATGGTACCGGAGCATACCAAGATCAGCAGCACCAATGCCGAACTGGTAAAGAGGCAACAACGGAGGCGTCGCAAGGCATGTCGTACTTCAGCTCAGAACAGCCAGCCAGTGAGACCGAACCATCAAGAAGGACAGGCTAAAGGTAAGAAGGAGGCGAGCTCGATAGCTACAAAGGACACTCCTCCCCTACTTTCCAGGTCGTCTCCCCTGTCTCCCGAGCTCTTGGCAACCCCGATGCCCAAAGATTTCAAGATGCCTCCCTTGGACAAGTATGACGGGTCTTTTGATCCTTATGATCATGTGGACTACTTCTACTCCCAGATGCACCTAGCTGGGGTTGACGAGTCTTGTATGTGCGTGGCTTTCTCCACCACTTTTAAGGGGGTAGTTCAGACCTGGTACTAGAACTTCACGCCGGGATCGATTAAGAGCTGGGTGCAGTTTGCATATTTGTTTACCTCGCACTTCATCACCAGCAAGAAGTGCCCGAGGTCGCAGGAGAGCCTCTTTAACGTGGTTCAGAGAGAAGGAGAGTCGATTAAATGCTACATCAAGCGCTTCAATGACACCTACTTGCAAATCCCTGACTTAGACCCGGCGGTAAGACTCACGACAGCTAAGAAAGGAATAACTCACAGAGAGTTTAAATGGCATGTGGTGGCCAATAAACCAAAACACGTCACTGAATTCCTCAAGCTAGCCGACCGGTTCATCGGATCCGAAGAGGAAATAAACCAGAAGACTGACAACCCGACAGAAAAAAGAAAAAGAGACAGTGATAACATAGGTAGTGACGGGCACAAAAGAAGAAAGAGCAAGTCCCCGAGCAGGGGAAGCAACAAATATGGAAGTCAATCTCCTTCGCAATCTCGCAAGTCAGGTTGGTGCTCCAGGACCCTACCTATTGAAATGATGAACTACACACCTCTCAATGCTAAGCAAGGAGAAATCCTAATGGCCATCAAGGACTCCTCCTTTGTCAAGTGGCCTCCCAGGTTGAGGGGAGATCCTGCAACAAGAAACAGGAACGTCTACTGTGATTTCCACAGAGACCATGAGCATAGCACAAAGAACTGCAGGAACTTTCGCGACGATATCGAGGAGCTCATCCATCGCGGGTACTTCAAAAATTTTGTACAGCGAGAAGAGAGAAGCTAGGCAGATCGGCAAGCAGACTGGCAGGGGGACCAGAGAAGGAATGCCCCCCGAGACTAGCAATAGGCAGAATGAGCAGCTGCCACAGCAGTTGCCCGAGGAGAGACCGATCCGCGGGGTAATCAATATGATTACCAGCGGGTCCATCATCGCGGGGTGTACTTCAGCAGCCGGATGAACCTCAGTCCGCGAACTAAAAAATGAAGAGGAGAACCCGCCAAAGCGACCTCGACTTGAAGAACCAATTTTCTTCACGGAGGACAATGCACACGGGATCTAGTATCCTCACGAAGACGCTCTAGTGATAAAATTGAGGCTCAATGACTTCGAAGTCAAGCACATCCTGGTGGACTCGGGTAACTCGACAGACATACTGTTCAAGGACACCTTCGACAAGCTGCAGCTCCAGAAAAGCGACTTAAAGCCGACGGACACTCCCCTGGTAGGCTTTAGCGGCGAGGAGGTCAGACCTCTCGGGTGAGTCTCAGTACCCGTAGAGGCCGGCATGTGGCCGAATATCACAAAGTTCGAGCACACGTTTCTGGTGGTCGCGACTCCCTCTCCTTATAATGCCATAGTTGGTCGACCCATTACGCACGTCCTACGCGCGGTAGTATCCACCTACTATTTGGCAACAAATTTCCCAACGGACAATGGAGTGAGAGTTGTGCGAGGTGACCAGCTCGAATCTCGCAAGTGCTACGTAGCCGCCCTCAAGGGGAAAGCAAAGCTAGCGGTTGACATCGAGCTCGAGCGACCAGCAGAATATGCCGACGAGCGAGCTGCCCCAACAGAGGAAATGGTCCACATCCCAATCTCAACCGATGACCTAGCCAAGACTCTCCAGATCGGCGCTTCGATCGATGAGCCACTTCGCTCTCAGCTGGTAAGCTTATTACTAAAAAATTTAGATATGTTTGTCTGGTCCGCGGTAGAGATGCCCAAAATAGATTCCAAGATTCTAACTCATAAATTAAATACCGATCCCTTAGTCAAGCCAGTTAGATAGAAAAAGCGCAACCTCGCCCCAGAACGTTGGAGGGTAGTCGATGAAGAGGACGGGAAGCTCCTAGCGACAAACTTCATCAGGAAAGTCCATTACCCGAGCTGGGTAGCTAGCTCAGTTCTGGTAAAAAAGGCCAACGGCAAGTGGCGCATGTGCGTCGATTACACCGAACTGAATAGAGCCTGCTTGAAAGACTGCTTTCTGCTGCCCAACATTGACCGCCTAGTGGACGCGACTCAGGGCATGAATTGCTGAGCTTCCTCGATGCCTATTCCAGTTACAACCAAATTAAGATGGACCCCGCCGATGAAGAAAAAATTGCCTTTATAACTGAGCTCGGGTTGTATTGCCACAAGGTCATTCCCTTTGAACTAAAAAATGCTAGGGCAACCTTTAAACGCCTTGTAAATAAAATTTTTGAGCTGTTAATCGACAATAAAATTGAATGCTATATTGATGACATGGTCGTGAAGACCTAGTATTCAAATTTTTTGTTAGATGATTTGCAAAGTGTTTTTCAAATTTTACGAAAATATAATATGAAATTAAATCCCAACAAGTGTATCTTCGGGGTCACATCGGGTAAATTTTTGGGTTATATAGTCAACCGACGTGGCATTGAAGCTGATAGCTAAAATTTTAACCCTAACAAGTGCACTAGTTATCAAGTAGTATAAAAATATCGTTCCCACGAGGATTTAACAAAGTAAGTATTAGAACTATAGCCTTCCTTAATTATTTGGACAATCAAAATTCAGATCCAACAGTAAGAACTACTGAATAAACAAAGAAAATAGAAGCAGGGGTAATCAATAACTGAATATGCAACGATTAAGTGAAATCGCTAGGACCATTAGTCCACCTAACCATTCCAATGAATATTAATGGATGCGATTAACCAAGATAATTTGTCATTCCCATAAGCTGAAGTTTTCCCGATTTTATTTAATATTCTTTCCCAAGATATATTAAACCTACTTCTATCAAGTAACCCCTCGATCCCTCGATTAGAGTTCTTAAGATAGAAATGCATTAAGTACAAAAAAAACTCATATATTTAGATGAATCATGTGTATATATCCCTATATACCATTCAATTCACACCATGAATTATGTGGTCTAATATATAAGTTCCTCTCCCGATTCATTCACATAAACCTAATCAATTAAGAGATGGCCACTCCAAATCACATTAAGCAAATAACTCATAGACTATATGGAAATCACAATCTTGGATGAATCATAATAAAAATATATTCATTATCATGGTTAGGCTTTCCACAGCCCTAGTTATAAATAATTCAGTTAATGATAAAGGAAATAAAACAAATAAGAGGAAAGAAATAACTCATGATTTCGCCCTTGGAGCTGAGATCTTCTCTTCTTGTCGCCACCTCCTTCTTGAAGCTTTCTTCCTTTGCTGATCTCCTTCTTGAAGTTTTCTTGATTACTTCAGAGGGAACTTCAGTAATTGATTGATTGAGATTGATTGATGCCAGAAGCTGGTGCGCCCAACCCTTGATATAATTTAGGGGAGGGGTTATTACAACTACTTGGAGTTATCTCTAGAATGGATAATCCAGGTTAGTTCTAAACTGATCCTATCCTATCTTATCCTATCTCTTATCTAATGATCTCAATTTTCTTTAACATTCTAGAATTTCATTTAAAATCCAAATCTAAGAAAACTCTGGATTCTTGAATTCGAGTGGGCTTCTTTAATAACCTGGGCTGTTACAAGGCGTTTCTGCGAATTGGGCTTCAGCTGTTAGCTGGGCTTTACTACGGATCCGCTTCGACTTTGGGCCTGATTTTGACTTCGGTGCAGGCCGAGTATGTCAAAACCCAAAACATGAAAGTTGTAGATCTCGCTCTTATCTTTGAAGTGCATCTTGAATCATCCCAATCGGATCTCATATATGAGAGTTAGGCCCAGATTACTGAACGGTGCCGAAACTGTGAAAAACCATCCGATTAGCCTTGTTTTCCTTCTTGCACCTCTTTCCTTGCCCTGAATCAAAATACCAGAGTAATGAGTCCAATTAAATGTAAATTAAGTGTAGAAAGACTGAATATTCATAGATAAGATTATGATAATTTTTATTTGCATCAGAAGCCAACCCGGAAAAGATAAAGGCCATCTTAGATATGAGGCCACCTCACAAACTAAAAGAGGTTCAGAGGCTGAATGGTCGGATAGCCGCCCTGAGCCGTTTTATGTCCAAATCGGCAGATCACTGCCAACCCTTTTTTAAAGCCATAAAAAAGAGTAAAGATTTCGAGTGGACCCGAGTTCTGACCTGACCGGAGGAAGGGGATGTATTAAAGTTGTACCTCTCCACGAGTGACGTGGTGGTTAGCTTGGTACTAATCAAAGAGGTAGATCGGGTCCAACGACCCATCTACTATGTTAGCAAAGTTTTGCAAGACACAGAAACCAGGTACCCGGAGATCAAGAAACTAGCGTATGCGCTAATCATAGCAACTTGCAAGATTCGTCCATACTTCCAACCCCACACCATCGCCGTCCTCACCAACAAGCCTTTGAGACAGATTCTGCTCAAGCTCGAGGTGTCTAGCAGATTGACGAAGTGGGCCATCGAACTAAGTGAGTACGACATCCAGTATGAACCTCGGACAGCAATCAAAGCCCAAGCCTTGGCCGATTTTGTGGCAGATAGTACATTTTGTACCGCAACTCCCGAGCTGACCGAGCTTGAATACATGATGGAAGCATTCACCAATGCGGCACTAGTCCCGGTCAGAGCAGGTCCAACCTGGGACGAGGAGCCCTGAATTCTCTACATTGACGGCTCGTCCAACCAACAAGGAAGCGGTGTAGGAATAATTCTGTACGGCCCAAGCTAGGTGGAGCTGGAATAAGCACTCCGGTTTGGGTTCATGGCATCAAACAATGAAGCAGAGTATGAAGCCCGTGACCCCACCATGGCTGCTTACTTGGCCAAAGTTAGGGTGATCCTGAGCGGCTTCATTTCCTACTTCATGAGACAGATCCCGAGGTTCGAGAACGCTAAGGCCGATGCCTTGTCCCGATTAGTCAGCACAAGCAGTAACACCATGCGGATCGTCTATATAGAAGACTTACCTCGGCCTAGCATTCTCAGGGGGGGGGGGTAGGAGAGGTTGCTCCTATAGCACAAGCAGAACTGAGCTGTATCGACCCCCTCATGAGTTACCTGCTTCACGGGACCCTCCCTGCAGACGGACAACTATACAGAAGGTCATTCACGCTCCCCTACTTGCGTTGCTTGCGACACTCAGAGGCCGAGTAAGTACTCCACGACACCCATGAAGGCTTGTGCGGCGAACACTTGGGGGCAGGGCTCTCGCACAGAAGGCGTTACGGCAAGGCTACTATTGGCCCAAGATGAAGGCAGATGTACTCAAGCTCGTCAAGAAGTGCGACAAGTGTTAGAGGCATGCCAACATCCACCACCGACCTGCTGCCGATCTGAAATACCTTACTAGTCCATGGCCCTTCGCACAGTGGGGAATCGACATCCTTGGTGCATTCCCGCCAGCGACAGGACAGAGGAAGTTTCTGGTCACTTTGGGCTACCTCAGGTACTCATTTTCGATAACGGGAAGCAATTCGAGGATATTAAGTTTCATAATTGGTGTGCCGAAATGGTAATTCAGCAAAATTTCACCTCAGTGGCACGCCCCCAGGCGAATGGGCAAGCGGAAGTCACTAACAGAGCCATACTTCGCGGACTGAAAGCTTGCTTAGCTCGAGCCAAGGGGTTGTGGGTAGATGAACTACGTAGTGTACTCTGGGCCTACCAGACTACCATCAAGACTGCCACAGGTGAGACTCCTTTCAACCTCACTTCCGACACAGAAGCAGTGATCCCAGTAGAAATGAGGTGCCTACACTACACTTGGAGGCATACGACAAAGAGACGAATGATGACGAGCTCCATACCAATCTAGACCTAGTGGAAGAGGTATGAGACCTGGCATACATCCGAACTGCAGCCTACCAACAGAGAGTAGCTTGGTACTATAACGCCCGGGTCAGAAAGCGACACTTCCGCGTTGGCGACCTGTTTCTTCGGAAGGTTATGGTACTTGAGCCCGGCGTTGGTAAGCTCAGACCAAATTGGGAAGGTCCGTACCGAGTAAGACGAGTATTCGGGGAAGGTACGTAGGTGCTCGAGACTCTAGAAGGGAAGCAAATACCTTGAGCATGGAACATTGGCAACCTAAGAAGGTATTACTTGTGATCACCAAACTTGAGAGAGGACTGCGAGTTACTCTTAGAAACCCAAGGGCTATGATGTCGAGCTGACATAGGACCTCGACACTACGATAAGTCCTAGTCACCTCCTCGGCATAGGGAGATAAGACCCAATCGCTTCATCGGCATGGGCAGACAAGTCCTAGTCGCCTCTTCGGCATAGGCAGACAAGTCCTAGTCGCCTCTTCGGCATAGGCAAACTAGTTCACATGCCTAAGGCATAGAAAGTTCGAGTACAAACCCTACTATGTCTAACCCACCTCGGCATACAACAACAGGTTGATCCCCTTTGAGGTCAGGCCTGATGGCTCAGCACTAACTGACACCTAAGCGAGTAGCCTGTGTGCAGACATGTCGGGTATATACCCTACAGTGTATGCCCACCTCGGCTTACAACGATTCAAAGTTATCTCTACTCGTAGTCTAGCTTGTTAGCTTGACAGTTTGGGGTAACCGACACAAAAAAAAAATCTACTCCTATTTGGGGTCGGCGCACAACGATGCGAAGTTATCCCTATCAGTAGTCCAGCTCGTTAGCTCGATAGCTCGGGATAACCAACCCTTAGAAAAAATCTACTCCTACTTTCGGTTTACTTTGCCAGCTTAGGAGTTATTTACACTTAGAAATTTTTTTGCATAGAGATAGACAAAATGCTTGTATTTCATTGATGTGAAGCTTTGAGTACAAAAAAGAAAAAAAAAAGAAAAAAGAGAAACTTTCACTATGAACCGAGCTCGGAGACATGGGGTATACATCATAAAGGACCAAGAAAAGAGGCATCTAGTAACTTCGCGGCTCCTCTCCCTAGTTGGAGGCTTTGGCAGGAGGATCCGTCTCCATGCGGCTCTCGCCAGCACCGGTCTCCTCATCATCATCGGATAGGTCGCCATCGCTTTCTGCTTCGGAGTTCGGATCTTGGGCAGATTCGACAACCATCTCCTCTATGATCCTCGAAGTGGTTATGACACTAAGGTCGAGCTGGGGGAAGTCACTTCGAGTTAGCCACCTGCTAAGTTTAAAACCTTTAAGGTGGCTCGCTGTCCCCACCTCGACCATCTTTTTCTGGTACTCTGCCGAAGAATTGTACTCCTTGATGGTCTTGACCTTGGCCTCCTCCATTGCCTGAAGAAGTATCTCAGTTCGCTCCTTCACGTGAGCCTCGAGGTTCTCCACCTCCCTCTTCAGTGTTGCCTCCCGCTCTGTGAGCTCCCTCTTCAAGGCTGCCTCACACTCTTTGAGCTCCTTCTTCTCTGACATTAGCAACGTGAGCAACTTCTTCTTAGCCCGTGCGTCATTCTTCAGCTGGTTAGTTTCATTACGGGCTAAGTTCAGCTTGTATTTCATTGATGTGAAGCTTTGAGTACAAAAAAAAGAAAAAAAAGAGAAACTTTCACTATGAACCGAGCTCAGAGACTCGAGGTATACATCATAAAGGTCCAAGAAAAGAGGCATCTAGTCACTTCATGGCTCCTCACCCTTGTTGGAGGCTTCGGTAGGAAGATCCGTCTCCATGTGGCTCTCGCCAGCACCAGTCTCCTCATCATCATCGGACAGGTCGCCATCGCTTTCTGCTTCGGAGTCCAGATCTTGGGCAGCTTTGACGGCCATCTCCTCTATGATCCTCGAATTGGTTATGACACTGAGGTCGAGCTGGGAGAACTCACATCGGGTCAGCCACCTGCTAAGTTTAAAACCTTTGCGGTAGCTTGCCGTCCCCACCTCCACCATCTTTTTCAAGTACTCTACCAAAGACTTGTACTCCTCGATGGCCTTGACCTTGGCCTCCTCCATTGCCTGAAGAAGTATCTCAGTTCGCTCCTTTACGTGAGCCTCGAGGTTCTCCACCTCCCTCTTCAGTGTTGCCTCCCGCTCTGTGAGCTCCCTCTTCAAGGCTGCCTCACGCTCTACGAGCTCCTTTTTCTCTGACATTAGCAACGTGAGCAGCTCCTTCTTAGTCCGTGCGTCTTTCTTCAGCTGGTTATTTTCATTGCGGGCTAAGAGGGCCCGCTTCAAGTTCACCTCAGACTGGTTAGCCAAGGCGTGGATGGTGGAATTCACCTACCAAGAGAAGAAAACAAGCGTCAGCATATAAAAAGTCGAGTACAAGATAGATCGAAGAAGACAATTCTGAAAACTTACCACCATGTAGTGAGTAGCTGCTAGGGCTCCGAGCTGAGAAACTGGCAGTTCGGCCCAGCTAGCAACCTCCTCGACAAACACTGTGCCTTTGCACTTGAGGAGGCCGAATTTCAGAGTCAAAATGCTCTGAGATACATCGTCGCTGCTTGAAGAAGCGGCAACTGCCGGGGCGGGCTCCGAATACGTGGCCTCCTCGGGCGTGCAGGGCGGGGAGAGCTTGTCCGATTCCTCCTCGACCAGGTCTATCACTGGAGGCTGCTCTGCGGTTGATGGCTGCTCGAGCTCTGGAACGATAGCTGGCGGGGACTCAACGTGAGCTCTTTTTGAAGCTCTCTTCTTTTTTCCCTTCTTCAAACTCCTGAAGAGTTCGTTGGCGGGAATGTCCATGATAGTTGCAACAAAAACGAACTGTCAAAAATAGTACCAAAATAAAACACAGGAAATACAACAAACAACGACCTACCATGACTCAGACTAGCCTGCATGAGCTTCTCCTCGGTCACGAAGTCTTCGAACTTCAGGCCAAGCTCTGCCCAAGATCGGAGTGCCTCCCTCGTCTTCAGGTCCAACCTGACACTAAGGTCCTAGATGGCTGCCCTCCAATGGGTCGGGAAAGGCCACCCCTCAGTGTTGCGGACCACGAAATAGTGTCTCTTCCCGGCCGGGACCTTGTTCAGGAGCTCGTGCAAGAGTTTGAAGCTAGGACGAGGTGATAGGTAATAAGTTCGCCTGTTCTTGGACAGAACACAAAACGAGTTCTTTTTGATGGAAAGAATAGAAGAAAAGATGTCGAGGTCGAGAGGAAAGTTATAGTCATGGAAAAGAGAAATGGTTCCTACGACGTTGCTGATGGAGTTCGGGTGCAACTGGTCTATGGTGATGTTGAATAATTTTATGATTTCGACTATCATAGGGTGAAGTGGAAGACGAATACCAGTTACGACCTATTCCTCGAAGATCACAATCTCGTCGTGACCATGTTCCCAAGGGAAATTACCTAAGGGGATACTATAGACGAGATTGTTGGGAAGTCTGTACCGGGCTACTAGGGATAGGAGCTTGTCCACTGTCATTGTCGACGGGCCAAAGTTATCTGGTAGCGGACCTCGATGTGAGGTGGAAGCCAGGACACCAAAGGCCTCTCACTTCCTCCGGAGTGAGTCCATTTCGAGAGGACCGTGGACCACATCCTGACCCGAAGTAACCTCCTCGGTAGGACGAAGATCTACGGCCTGAGCTGAGGTACCCACCTTGGCTCCAACGGATTCACCGCTCTTGTCTAAGAGGCTATCGAAACTAAAGCTAGACATAATGGAAAGACACGGAATCGAAAAAGAGAGCTAGGGGAGACTCACCAAAAGAAAGACTAGAGAAAGGAAGACGACCTCGAAAAGAGACCAAATTGTAGGACTCGAGCGCGACCTCAGATTGCGGATTAGCGGACTTGTGGCGAAGAAAGTGAGCCCCTTGCCTCTTATTTATAGTCGGTGTGTCCGGGGATCAATGGTCGAGATCATCATGATCCAATGGCTCCTAGGAAAACTGGTTGCACGACCCCCGAGGTTGAAATCGGATTAGCACGTGTTTTGATGTCCGCGGAGTTTATAAAACGGCGTGACATCCGCGCGTACATTAGACGTGACCAGGGTTATTCCTGGTTGAGCCAGGCGGCCGAACAGGTCCGACCAATGATTCGTCTGTCAAGCCGCCTAGACCTCGTGCCAAATCCACCTAGACTTGTCATGAACTCCCCGCACCGGGTTGAGACCCCTGGCTCGGGGAGTGGGGGCAATTAATGAAGGATGATTTGGCCCGACCTAGCGAAAAGGGGACACGTGGACACGACCTAACTAAGAGATGACAGCTCAGCCTAGCAAGCCAAGTTCGCAACAATTGAGCTCGGGTATTCAATCACCTCGGCACAGGGGTCACCTTGGCATTCAATCTAGTTCAGAACTAAAAGACTGAAGTATTAGCTCGGGGTACTGACCCAGACCGCCATGTAACGATCCCAGAAGTCTCTTCAGTAGACTCCAAACCTCACGTGATCATGCCGCGTAACGGCAGGCCTAATCTTCTCCTCACCCGGATCGGGCGGAATTGATAATCTTTATTAATTGATACGCTACCCCCCAATTAAAGCGGAAACGGATCCCCTCAGGACGAAGATCCCGGAACCGATCCGCAAAACCCATGAGGGCTCAACTAAATAAAGGCACCAACCCTAATGACACAAGGTACGCGTGTTTTTTCTACTCTCTAGCTCTCGAAGCTTTCAACTTACGTCACAGTATACTAACTTAAGCATCGGAACGACCTCGCCAGGTTAGCCACCCCGGGTTCTCTGATCCGTTGTCTTGCAGATTCGCCTAGCTAGCTGCTCGACTAGAAGCCAGATTATCCTCCAGTAGGGAGTAGTCAGATCGTGCTACATCAGAAGGATTCTATGAGAGTGGAAAGATTGAGAAGATAGGCTTAAGTGATCTAGAGAGAATGGCGTCTAATTGAAGACACTAAACTTAGCACTGGTTGGGTGGCAACCCAATGAAGTTTTCAATTGTTTTTGTTTCTTTTCTTGATTCCAAGCCAATTGGCAGACCTTGAACCCCTTGGAAAAACCCTCTTTCCTTATTGGGTGGCGCTGGATGATCTTTGACCAAACTAGACTCAACGACGGCGACTGGATGCTGCTACATCCGTCCGTTGAGTCTCTCCTTCATCGGAATCTAGGCAGATCGGTGTGTTCGGCTACGATCATCACATTCTTGGGACCTGGCCAAGGAGCTCGACCTTCTTTATATCTGCTGCTTTTCTTGATCAAGCTACACCCTATCCTTGTCTGATTGGCGTGTTTTGGGGTCCTCAGGGCAAGGATTGGCCATAGTACTCGTCGGGGTAGGAGGGGGATGGTCTGATGAGGTTGTGTTGTAAATTCCAACAGCTGCATCATCGCCAAGATTTGGTCGATCTTCTCTTGCATTTCTTGAAACTAGGCAGGGTCGATCGTGGCTTGCTGTTGAGGTTGCTGAGTTTTGTGGCATGAAGGGCTGCATTGAGAGAGGGATCCCCGAGATGGAGATTGGCATGTCGAACGTTTAGAGGCATTTCTTGGCATCGTGATCGGCTCTTGATTACATAGTGAGAGAAAATTAGGAATGCATTTTTTGCGAATTCCCACAGACGGCACAAGTTTGGTGCTGCTCGATTCGAGGTGGTTCTTGAACTGAAGCCGCAGTCAAATAATCCTTGCCAACTGGACAGAGCCGAGGTGGAAGGGCGAAGCCGCTCTCCAAGATCTGAAACCAAAAAAACAGTCAAAGGCTTGAGGAGTTATCCTTGGGTAGATACTTTGACACTCAAGTCAGTAGAAAATAGTGGGCAGTCGGGCTGAGCAATTGGAGACCAGTACTGATCCGAGCAGGGTAACAATATGGGAGTTTAAGAATTGGACCGTTTACCTTGAGCAGGAGGTACCTTTATATAGCCGAAGATCTGTGTCCTAACCGAATAAGGCTTCTGGGGTTGTCGGGATGAGGTTAACCGTCGAGGTCTTCGGAATAAGACATGCTTATCCACTTGATGCGGTGCTAACGTGGCCGAGGAGATAAGGTATGGCCTCAGAGGTGATGCGGTGCTGTCATGGCCGGGAAGATAAGGGGGCCATGTAGGTGACATGTGACATCCGTGGCCAGCTCAACCATAACCCGAACAGTTGAAGACCCATGTAGCGCTCAATTGTGTTAAGAAAGCCTATGAAACAAAGCAACAAGCAAAAAGGCAACAACGATGACACACGAATTAGTCAAGAGGCACTTTATATTGCATTAGAGATAGCAAGCACAAGCACACAAGTTTGTTTTGAGGGGACCTCAAAACATCTTCTTCAATGGCCTACCTAATAGAAGTGGGGCTGAACTTGTGATAGTATCTTCCTCCATCTTCAAGATGTAAAAGTCGGATGGAAATATAAGGTCATTAACCTGCACCAAAACATCTTCAACAATCCCTTCAGGGTAAGTGTTAGAACGGTAAGCTAACTGAATGACAACCCTAATTTCTTTCAATGGACCTAAATTCAAAGCACAATAAATTGAGTATGGCATGACATTGATGGATGCACCTAAATCTAGCATGGCACGCTCAATTCTTTTATTGCCAATCACGCAAGGTAAAGTAAACATACCTGGATCAGCACACTTTCTGGCAAGGTCCTCTTAATGACAGTTGACACGTTCTCCCCAACCGTTACCTTCTCATCTCCTCTCAGCTTCCTTTTGTTAGTGCACAACTCCTTCAGAAATTTTTCGTATTTGGGGATTTTCTTGATGGCATCTAACAAGGGAATATTTATTTTCACCTTCCTAAACGTCTCCAAGATTTTTTGCTCGTACTCTTTTTTCTTAGATTTTTCCAACCTACTAGGAAATGGTGGCACAATTGCATTAGACATCTTAGGTAGAGGGGGGTCGGATTTTACCTTATGGGAGTTCTCATGTGATACTTGTTCCTCCTCTTCTTTATGCTCTTTATCCTCTTTCCTTGGTGAGGTAGGCTATGACTGTAATTCCTTCCCACTTCTCAGCACCACTGCACTCGCATTCTCCCTGGGATTGACTACCATCTGTGATGGTAGCTTTCTAGAATTTTGCGCCTCCAACTTGCTAATAGAAGTAGCAAGTTGACTGATTTGGTTCCCTAAGTTCTGGATGCTGGCCCTTGTTTCCTGTTGGAATTGTTGAGTGTTAGTCGCTAGAGCCTTAACGATCTCATCTAAAGACATACCTGAACTTGAGGGTTGATTTTGAACTTGGGTAGGTGTCGAAACTAGAGGTTGTCAGTTGAAAGCTTGGGGCTGGAATCTCTGTGGTCCTCCTTGATTTCCGTTGCTTAAATTGGGATGATCCCTCCACCTAGGATTGTAATAGTTAGAATAGGGATCATACTTGCGTTGAGGTTGGCCCGGAAATCCTCCTACGGCACTAACTTGCTGCATTGAACCATCTTGTAATGATGGGCACATATCCGTAGGAAGCCCAGGAATCGAGCATATGCCACAAACCCTTGTCGTTTGTAATTGCCCTACAGCCAATTGATGAACCAAAGCAGTTAGATCAGATATTTGACTTTCCAAATTAGAATGGCTTACCCCATTAATACGTCTGATAGCACCATTTGTTCTTGCTCCAAATTGTTGGGAATTTTTGGCCATGTTGGAAATCAATTCCCTAGCCGCTTCGGGTGTTTTATTGACCAAGGCTCCTCCACTAGTTGCATCTACCATACTTCTATCCATAGGTTGGAGTCCTTCATAGAAGTATTGGATTAATAGCTGTTCAGGTATTTGGTGGTGTGGGCAGCTAGCACAAAGTTGTTTAAACCTTTTCCAATACTCGTATAGTGTCTCACCACTAAACTGCCGAACCCCACAAATCTCCTTCCTAATATTTGCAGCTCGTGAAACTGGGAAATATTTATCTAAAAACATCATATTCATCTCATCCCATGTATGTATTGAACCAGGAGGAAGAATGTATAACCAGTCCTTTGCTTTGTCTCGTAAAGTAAAAGATATAAGTTTTACCTGATCCTCAGTCATACCCTGTGGTTTCATGCTCGAACAGATGACATGGAACTTTTTAAGATGCTTATGAGGGTCCTCACCTGGAAAGCCATGAAAGACAAGAAGCAATTGAATCAAACCCGATTTAAGTTCAAAAGCTACCTTGAGAGTGGGATAGATTATGCATAAAGGCTGTTGATTCACGATTGGCGCAGCCAACTCTCTTAGCGTTCTTTCTCTATCAGCCATCMTTTCTTCCTCTTCGAAAATGGGTCAATCACAAGTTGTCAAATCAATATCADAATTCACCCTTGGAGGTGAACAGTCATTCCTTTGTTTCGCCTCCTTTCTCAATCGACAGGTGGTCTTCTCAATTTCAGGGTTATATTCTAGTTCACCTTGGTGAGAAGCACGAGTCATAAAACAAAGGAGGTTAACACAAACAGAAGGTACAAAGCTAAGAAATTAAAATAGCTCCCCGGCAACGGCGCCAAAATTTTGACGGGTTGTCGAAGCCCTCAAAATTAATTCTAGTCCCACCTTACTATAAACTTGTAGTAACAGTGGTACCAGGTCGAATCCCATAGGGAGCCAATAATTAATTTCTCAGCCGAATGCGCAATATAAAGAGTGGGAAGTTTGAATAATTAAATTTCTAGAATAACAATTAACGCAAAATAGCAAATAACAATTAACAAGGAAAATTCAGTCTTACCGAATTCTGTTCCAAGGGTTCGGATTGAGTCAATTGGTCATCGATCATAGGTAAACTTCAGTAGTCTTGCAATTCAAGTATTTAACCTTAGGATTTATTAGGATAGTCATAATAAACCTCGTGTTTTCCTAATTTAGTTGACCAAACCCAGCATTCGATCAACACTTATCATTGACCGACTGGGCACGATAGCATTCCATATCAATTAATGAAAGCAATAACCTTTGTGAAAATAGTTAAACCAAAATAACAATAATTGAGATAGCTGCAATTATCGAATCTTGTTCCGTTGATTCCCCTTAGGTTAAAACATGCCAATACATTGGTCAAAGGCTGTCATGAACAATTGACCCAAAAAGATAATAACCTAATTGCTACTTGTACCACTATTCGTGACAATTACAGATCATCGAACCATTGATAACAGTAGGTAGATCAACATTAATTAATTTGTCAGACTAATTAACATTAACATCCAGAAAAACATGCACAAAAATCAACGAATACTTGAATTAAAAGCAAGAATTTAAATTAAACACAGAACCTCACGATGACACAATTGAATCGAAAATCCCCCTTGAATCAGAAAAGAAAAGCTTAGCTGCTCATGGTTGTTGACTCCTTCTTGCTCTGCTTCCTAGATGGATGGACTGATCTTCTGAATTGATTGAGTGTTGAAGCTAGTCCCCCCCCCTTTATATAGCTTTAGGGAGGCTGTTTTCCAACTCCCTTTAGGAGATTATCCTCAAAATTAGAAAGTCCTAATTGGTTTTGAACTATTCCTATCCTAACTCTTATCTAGTGATCTAATCTCAATCTTCTTATCCTCCTAGGATTACATTTGAAATTTAAATATGATAGGACTCTTTATTCTTGAATTCGAGTTGGGCTTCTTCAATAACTTGGGCCGCTACAAGGCTTTCCTGTGAATTGGGCTTCAGCTGTGAACTGGGCTTTACTACGAATTTGCTCCAACGTCGGACCCAATTTTGACCTCGATGCAGACTGAATCTGTCAAAATCCAAAACATGAGAGTTGTTGAGTTATCCCTTATCTTTCCAGTGAATCTTGAATCATCCCAATCGGAGTCCAGAGTTGAGATGTATGCCCCGATTACTGAACGGTGCTGAAACTGTGCAAAATCATCCGATTAGCCTTATTTTCCTCCATTTTTCTTCTTGCTTGCCCTGAATCGAAATACAAGAGTAATGAGTCCAATTAAGTGCTAATTTAATGTAAAAGAATGAATAATTGGGGATAAAAATATGTTACTTTTTATTCCTATCAAATCCCCCCACACTTAAACTTTGCCCGTCCTCGGGCAAGACAGAACTCAAGCAAAAACAATCTAACTACCTACTGATTTTAAAACTCTCTCTCTCAATATGATGCTTGCCCTTTCGCATGCTTCAATTCAGACTTAATAATCTTTTTTATTTTCCACTTCTTTCTCCTCTTTAACTTGTCAAAGAGTAACCTCAAACCATCATTCCACATGAACCCATGTTAAATCAACAGTCAAGGAAAACAAGCATTCCATAGTCTGAACATTCTTGGAATAAAATAGGCACTCATTGTTTTAATAATCAAATGCAGCCATATTCAAATATCTCTCTTTGTTTTTGAGGTATCAATAGTTTTCAAGGTCAAAACAGGGTATGCTATCACCATAAGCTTGCTTATGTATCATATCTTCACCACAAAGCATGAGTTCTATGCAAAAAAAATGAAATGGAGTGCTAGGGGTGAGTGCATTTTATGCTCCATCTCACCCTTTTCGCTTCTAAATGTGAGTGCATTTTATGCTCCATCTCATATTTTTTTTCTTTCGCTTCTAAATGTGAGTGCATTTTATGCTCCATCTCACATTAGTCATGAATTTTTTTTTATTATTATTATTTTTTTTGCACAAGTAGACATCACCATTTCCATTCCGATCCATGAACTCATTGACGTGGTCTCAACATGACTACAAAGAAAGTTCTAGAATAATCAAACCGTGTTTGACAGGCTTTAGACAGGCCTTTAGGCGAAAAAAAATGCTCATAAGGGTTACATTTGTATTGAATCTTGCTTATTCCAAAATAATGAGGTGCCTTACGTAGTCAAAAAGTTCAGTTAGTCATGCTTGCATCCTGTCTTGTCTATTCAACCTAAGCACATAATTCATGATAGTTTGAAATTATTCAAAGATAAGTTTCTAGGGGGCAGAAACTTCAAAAAGCAAKGTTAAAAAGTGATGATCGAAGCATGCTAGAGTTAACCCAGAATTTATCAAATTCCCTTAATCCCCCCACACTTAAGGTATACATTGTCCCCAATGTATATGATTGTGCGAAAGATAGAAAGATTTAAGGGAACTTCCCTGAACGCCTTGTTGAGATCCTTCTGGTGTAAAATCAGCTACTAAACACAACCATGTTCCTAAAATTGAAAACAAAAAGAATAACTGAACAAAAATAACTAAACACACTAGGTTGCCTCCCACAAGTGCAATTGTTTAACATCGCTATGCTCAACGTCCTTGCTTTCTTAATTCGATGAATAATGAGGGAGATCCAACGAGATGTCTACCAAGGATGAGACATTTGCATCCTTATGGAACAACTTTAATCTATGCCCATTCACTCTGAAAACCTTGTTTGTATAAAAACTTTTGGTCTCCACTACACCATAAGGAAACACATTAGTAACAACAAATGGAYCCATCCACCTAGAACGCAACTTACCTGGCATGAGTTGGAGTTGAGAATTATATAATAACAACTTTTGACCAACCATAAATTGTTTCCTTAAAAGCAAATTATCATGGAACAACTTGGTATTCTCTTTGTAGATTCTCGAATTCTCATATGCTTTTAACCGCAACTCCTCCAATTCTTGTAATTGGAGCTTTCTTGCTTTGCCAGATTCTTCTATGTCCATATTGCAACATTTGATTACCCAATATGCCTTATGTTCGATTTCAACTGGTAAATGACAAGATTTGCCAAAAACTATTCTATAAGGAGACATCCCTATTGGTGTTTTGTATGCGGTCCGGTATGCCCAAAGTGCGTCATCTAGACGTAGGCTCCAATCCTTTCTACTTGGATCCACCGTATTCTCTAAAATGGACGTAGGCCCAAAGTGCGTCATCTCAACTTGTCCATTTGTCTGGCGGTGATAGGCAGTGGCGACTCGGTGATGCACCCCATACTTTTTCAGTAAGGCTTCAACGGCTTTATTGTAGAAGTGGGTCCCTTGATCACTTATGATGGCTCGAGGAATACCAAACATACTGAAAATGTTAGATTTGATAAAACCTACAACACACTTAGAATCATCAGTTTTTGTGGCTTTTGCTTCCACCCATTTTGAGACATAATCAATTGCCAGAAGTATGTAAACAAAACCACAAGAGGAAGGAAAGGGTCCCATAAAATCAATACCCCAAACATAAAAAATTTTGCAAATAAGAATGGGGGTTTGGGGCATCTCATTTCTATGAGACAATGCACCTGTTCGTTGGCATCTTTCACAATTTTTACAAAACAAGTATGCATTTTTAAATAAAGTTGCCCAATACAACCCACTATCTAAGACCTTCCTAGCTGTTCTTTTTGGCCCAAAATGACCACCACAAGCATAATTATGACAAAAATTCAAAATCGACATATGTTCACTTTCAGGGACACATCTCCTAATCACTTGATTAGAGCAAAATTTCCACAAATAAGGTTCATCCCAAACATAATATTTTGCCTCATACCTGATTTTATCATTCATCGACTTGCTAAGATAACTAGGCAAATTTCCAGTAACTAAGTAATTCACGATATCAGCATACCAAGGGACCATACCTTTTATTTGGAACAGTTGCTCATCAGGAAAAAGCTCAGAGATGGGTGAGGAGTCTTCATCTTTTACCAACCTGCTTAGATGGTCCGCCACCGAATTTTCAGCTCCCCTTCGATCCTTGATTTCTAAATCGAACTCTTGGAGCAAAAGTATCCACCTTATCAACCTCGGCTTTGACTCCTTTTTCACCAATAAGTATTTCAAAGTTGCATGATCAAAAAACACAATCACTTTAGAGCCAAGCAAATATGATCGAAATTTATCTAAAGCGAAAACAATTGCTAGTAGCTCCTTTTCGGTGGTTGTGTAATTGCATTGTGCAGCATTCAGCGTCCTCGAAGCATAGTAAATGATATGACTCTTCCCATCAATCCATTGACCTAGAACAGCTCCTACCGCATAGTTGCTTGCATCGCTCATGATTTCAAATGGCAAGTTCCAGTCCGGTGGTTGAATAACGGGTGCAATTGTCAGCAAATTCTTGAACTTATCAAATGCTTCCTTGCATTCATCCCCAAAATCGAAAGGCACATCTTTTTGAAGCAATTTGGACAATGGCAGGGCAATTTTTGAAAAGTCCTTAACAAACCTACGATAAAAACCTGCATGTCCAAGAAAAGCACACACTTCGCTAACATTTGTAGGGTAAGGTATGCTCACAATTAAATCCACCTTTGCCTTATCGACCTCTATGCCTCTTGCAGAGATAACATGTCCCAACACAATGCCTTCCTTTACCATAAAGTGGCATTTTTTATAATTCAAAACCAAATTAGTTTCGACACATCTATCCAGAATTTTACTCAAATTATCTAAACAATCATCAAATGAATCACCATAGACAGTAAAATCATCCATGAACACTTCAATGCACTTCTCAATAAAGTCAGAAAATATACAAATCATTTGGTTTGTGTTTTGATCTGGGAGGTCTTGGTGGGACCGATTGGTTAGTAAATCCTAAGCTCTTAGCCTGGTTCCAAGATGGTAATTACATCCATAAAACTTAATGTATAGATTTAATGAGTGTTAATGGATTACTCATCAAGTCATCAGTTTATTTCTAAATGTTGATCTCAATTTCTTATTTTGTAATCACAGGAACATGAAGCTCCTGTCATTTCCACTACTCCAACTATACCATATATATTTGAGTACTCCGGTGGAAGGTATCTTGTCTGCCAACCAATAATTTTATTCTCCCCTTGTTGTTAGTTTTAGATTTTTCTTGACTTAAATCAGTATTACTTGGTGTCAACTTTAGCAAAGTTCAAGTTCAAAATCTAGTTCCACTGACCTCAAATCTAGGAAAACATGTAACAGCTTATTGGGAGCCTACTGTAATTGCTACTATTATTATTCCTAGTGAGTAAGCTTTTGTAGTCCCTTTCTATTTGGCATGATTTTTCTAGACAACAGGCAAACCCTTTTCCATTTACTCTTTGTTTCTCATTTGCAGAGATATGTTCGACATGTTATAACTCTTTGTTCTGAACGGAGAGGGGAGCAACTGGAGTACTCATTTATTGATAGGTAACTTTTCTCCAAGTTCATATATGTTCCTATATCTCTCATGTATGTCATATAGATTTCCCTACCATAGCAGCCATATCTCATAATTATTAGCAACAAGCATTAAAAGAACATAGGTATAGTTCAAGTGTCTACTTATATGTGTCATTCTAGTAGATTGAGACCACTTGATTGTTGATCTGGCTAAAGCATCCATTAGATCTATGCATTTCTTCAGAAAAGTACCATCCCAAGGTAAAAGACCACACATGTCATTAGATGCAAGGATCACAATGTTTATAGCCCTCACTAGAAGAACCTGGAGTGCAATTCTCAAGAGATTTCTTGCTCCTTCAGTATCCTTCATATTCAAAGCTTTAACAGTAGGAATTATAGTGTGCTCCATGGTGTCTTTGTCTGGCATCACAACCTCAAACCCTTGCACATTAGATGAATAGAATGAAACTGATAAATATGACAGGGGATAACTTCTATTTCCTCTAAATGAATACCTTGATGAGAATGCCCTTAAGTAGCAGGGTGTTATAGTGTACACGGTTACATCTTCTACTTGGGTGAGGAGATCGGTGGCTGAGGTCTTCGGATGATTTTGTGTTCCTTGGCATGGGTTCTTATTAGTAACATGAGAGTTAAGTGCTCTTCTTCTCTTCAGGGTTTTCATTGGTTGGTGCAACCATTAACTCTGGTGCATGATGATTTGCACTACTAATGTAGTCAAGACATCAGGCGAATCCAAAGCACGTCGACGTTCACGAAGCAGTCCAATAGGGCCAATTCAATCAAGAATCATGCATTAGTTTCACATCTCATGATACGGGTTGGGTAATTGATATGGGTACGTCCTACCATGCTACTCCAAAGAAGGATTTCTTCACTTCTTACAAATCTAGTGACTTTGGTGGGGTGAAGATTCAAAATAATAGTACTTCAAAATTTATAGGGATAGATAATATACATGTAAAGACAAATGTTGGTTGCAAATTGATTCTCAAATATGTGAGACATGTTCTAGACCTTTAACTTAATCTAATTTTAGTAGGGACATTAGATGAACAAGGGTACTCTAGTCAATTTAGTAATGGGTGTTGGAAGCTTGCTGAAGGCTTTCTTGTGGTGGCAAGAGGAAGAAGGTAGTGTACTCTCTACAAGACGCAAGCACATGTTTGCAAGAGTGAGATGAACATAGTTGAGGAGGTGTCTACATATTTATGGTATTCACATCTTGACCACATGAATGAAAAAGACCTACAAATTCTCACAAAAAACCAATTCCTTCTTGGCATGACAGTTACGCCTTTAACTTAATTTGTTCAATATTTGGATGACAAACGATATAAAATTTCATTTCAAAAAAAAATATTTCAAAAGAAAATTTGATGTGTTGGAATTAATTCATTTGATGATGTGTAGTCCCTATGAAATTTAAAACTCTTGGTGATATACCCTATTTTGTTATTATCATAGATAGTGCACCTAGAAAAGTATGTGCATATGCAATGAAACATAAGGGTGATGCCTTGGAGTTATTCAAACAATTTTATACTAAAGTTGAAATGGAGGCGAGAAAACCTTTCAAATGTATTTCTACTAACAACAGTAGTGAATACATTAGCCCATTTGAAGACTATTGTAGGAACCATAGAATTAGACATGCATTTCATTTCTATGACACCACAACAAAATGGTGTAGCCGAAAGGATGAACCACACTATTATAGAAAAAATTAGATAAATGTCACATACACACTATAGAAAATATGACATATACCGATGGATCATGGGTATAATCCGTTAGTGTATCCCCAAATGAGCTACTCCAACGGCCAACTAGTGCGTCCAATTAGCCATGGTCGGCATAAACCTATACTAATGGAAAAATCCATTAGTATAGAGTGTAGATTCCTATACTGATGACTTTCTAAACCGTCGGTCAAGGCATCCGTTGGTATACATCATAGATATGGGGTATGGTGTATATTGCTATATATCCATCGGTATAGCTTTTCCGGGTCTAGTATCCTCTTGCATAATTTTAGTAAGATGCAAAGTATGAGAATTGACAAACAGATGTTGTGGCACATTGAGGGTTAATGTAGGACTTGGATTCATATTTTGGGGGACAACAATTTTAGAGAAATTAAGAATTTTGGTTTGGCTTCATGTCAACCTTAGTTTGGGACCTGTTTGGGAGGGTTAAAACTTTGGTTGAAATAAATTTATTTTTTTCGAGGTGGGCTCTACCTGTTCAGGAGTGCCTAATTTGGTTTTCAGTCAATCATTTAAAGGGATGTCCACTTTAGCTTCTTTGAATAGTTTATCCCAAGTGCTTTTTAACATTTAAACCAGTTAAGTTGAATCTTTACAGCTCAACCCTCCTAAATAGAACTAAAAGGAAACTTCAACAGACAACCCTAGTTCTAGATAAAAGACATGCATTATGGGATTCCTGTGCTTTTCACCAAATATGGCTTAAGAATTGTTCGGATGGAGCCCACCTCATAAAGCCATAAGCTACTATCTGAACTTAATAAAAAAATTCCTTGTTTTTGTCTTTTAATTGTTCAAATAATTAAATAATCAAAATTTGAAAGATAAAATGGTCTATCCAACTTCATTCAGCCATGGAGAAATTCAAAGCCTCCTTAAAATGCTATTCACTTACTCTCCATTTGGATATAAATACAAATACATTCAATGTAAATGCAAACATAGCTCATGTGTATGAACCATGAACCATACATATTTGTATTTGCATTCTTCTCAAACATAGTCTTAAAAGTAAAATAATAAACTTTTCAGTTCAGCATATTCAGCTGTTATCAAAAGCCCCTTAGTGATAAGCTTTTCAGGGTCTAATATTAGCAAACCATGCAAGACAATTGATTCTCCTTGAACAATTTACTGTAATCACTCTATTTTAGAGAAAGAGAGATAAGTTTTTTGTACCTATGAAATTGGTAAGAGTTTTTCCCTCATCACTTATTGGCCGGCCCATTTTCATCTAGTTGAACAATAATATTCTCCTTAGCTGACATATCCTACACCTCTAACATACGTGTGGGACCTCGAGGCTAGTGTTACATTGAAAACATGAAAGATGTGTAAAATGTATATGGATTATAATAACTCAATAAACCAACTAAGGATTTTTATGTCAAATTAAAGTATACAAAACTATTAAATACTTTTAGTAGGATGCATTTCTGAGTGTTCTAGTTTGGCCCTCATTGTTGGGCTCAGCTTAGGTAGTTTGCCCCTCATTATTGGACACACCCCCTTGTGGCTGATCTTCAACTTGCGTGAGAACTCAATGAAGCAATGTTCAATCTCTTGCACTTCTCCATATTAACCTGTAAGGTGTAATGCAAAGATGGGGTGACTAATATGCGAGACAAAATTACTATCTTCTTAGTGGAGCATCAAGTGGATTGCAAGACACCAACCACTTTATATATGTAGCTAATGCAAATTCATAATTCAGACTGGAAGCATCTGAGATGATGAAAACATGAATTATGATATCTGCTACTTGTATTAGAAGCAATCAAATCTCTTACTGTCACAATCAAGTGGATTACAAGACACCAACCACTTTATAAATGTAGCTAATGCAAATTCATAATTCAGACTGGAAGCATCTGAGATGATGAAAACATGAATTATGATATTTGCTACTTGTATTAGAGGCAATCAAATCTCTTACTGTCACATGTTAAAACTGCAATGCCAACAGAAAACTAGATTAAATAAGTAGCAAGTTCACCTTTGAAAAAAAAAAAAAACATAACGATTATTTATCCAAAAAAGTGGAGAACAAACATTTCCAGAAGGTGCCAATCACATCAACCAGATCTTTGTGTTTGTGTGGGTCTTTAGGTGGAGATGTAAAATAGGATCTTGTGTTTGTATTGCACAACTCTCATAATATGGATTCAAATATATCTAGAGCATATCATATTAGCACAATACTAAGGTCTCCACTACTCATGTGCATCTTAAATTGCAAAAATATTTTTAGGGAGAGGCAATGTGTACTTTATGTTATTTGATAAATTTATCTCCATCAGCCTTCTTGAATGGAAATGTGTCTACAAGGGTGTAGACAGGAAAGGATGTTTCGTATAAACACTTAATAGTGTTTGGAAGAATGGCATTTGCATATGTTTCAAAAGAAGATAGATCCAAGATTAATGATAAAGCTAAGAATGCATTTTCTTGGGACATGCAAATAAAAAGTTCAATTACATGTTATAGGATCTTGTTGAGAAGAAGATTGTTATAAGTTGAGATGTGTTCTTTCTTGAAGACCAAACCATTGAAAATATTGACAAGGTTAAGTAACCCTAATGATCTAATTGAGCTAGATTCATTCCCTCCTTAAGCAATGCATGATGAAGTAAGTGAAGAAAATGAAAATCAAGAAAATGAAGGTGATGGTGATCATATACAAGATGATGAATAGAAGGAGTTGCCCCTTAAGAGCCCCTAAATATGCTACTATTAAAAAGATCCACTAAAGAGAGGCAACCATTAAAGAAGTACCCACTTGAAGAATCTATTATGCTTATTGATGGAGGAACATGAAAAGCTATGAAGATATGCTATCTAGTGAATAGAAAGGTGAGTGGTTGAAAGTTATACATTAAAAATTGAATTCCTTGCATGAGAATCACATATATGGTTTGGTGAAGTTGCCTAAAGGCAAAAAATCACTTAATAACAACTAGTATTTAAATTGAAGATTGAAGACGAGAATTTATAATCAAGATATAAGTCAGGGCTAGTTGTGAAACGTTTTGAAAAGAAAAAGGGTGTTGACTTTGATGAGATCTTTTCTCTTGTAGTAAAAATGTCATTAATAAGTGTTATATTGGGATTGACTACAGTTTGGATTTAAAATTTGAACAACTAGATATGAAAATAACCTTTTTCTATGATGATTAGGATGAAGAAATTTACATAAACCAACCAGAAGCAAGGTTCAAATTTGTACAATGTATCGGACTATTTTGGCCAATACGTATACCTTTAAGGGGTCAACACAAGAAACGTTACAAAACCCTTTGTATTGTTCTTTTCATCATGCCAACCCTATATCATTGTCGTATCGGGGTGTATTGTAACCGTATTGTAGTTGTACTGAGGTGCATTGACCGATACAATATGACTTTCCTAGGCGAAAAATAAATTAAAAATCTTTGAGAAAGAAGGCTTTTAACTCTTTCCAAAAGCCTTTTTTCTCTTCCAAACTTACAAAATTGTGCCTATACATTTTTGGAACGCAAGATCTTAAAAAAAAAACAAAAGCAACCTCCAAAGCTTAAGAGTTATTTTTTGTTACATATTTATTTTTTTTATTTTTGTTATAATTTTTGGAATAAAAAACAAAATAATTGTTTGAATAAGAAATAAATAATTATTTAAAAATTACAAAAAAAAAATGTTTCATTAAATGACTATTGATGCATTTTTATGATTTATTGGAGTATTTATAGTGTTTCCATGCATTTTCATGTGTATCTTAATTTTTCGTCTAATTCCATGCATATCCAATGTGTATTTGAACCTTAACTAGAAGGATTCAAAGTAAAAGGAAAAGAGTCCATGGTGTTCAAGATAAGAAAAAATATGTATGGGTTAAAACAAGTTGCAAAGAAATGATATAAGAAATTTGATTCATTTGTGGTGGATCATGAGTACACAAAAACAACTTCAGACCATTACATGTTTCTTAAAAAATTTCCAGATGGTGTTTTTATTATCATTTTACTTTATGTTGATTGTTGGAAGGTATTAGAATCCATCATATGGATGGCCGAACCATGCTAAATGGTTGGGCAAATTTTCAAAAAAAAAAAAATTCTAACCCTTTTGGGAACCGATTTCCTAGTGAATTTGAAAACAGAATTTTCAAGATCGACTTTGCACTAAATCGGACCAAATTTGAAACCGAATCAAAAGGAGAAATTATACCTGATACGGATACTACAAGCGCATATCCCAATGTGGAAGTTTACACCCAAATCAGTCTTAAAACTAGCCTACACTGAAGATGGTGCAGTGTGTAGGTGAAGCCGGTTCAACAACACTATTTTCAGCACAACTACAATCCAACTTGGTTGAATTGAATGAGGTAAGTGAGCTTGATTTTCTTTAACATTTTTCTTGTAAAAACTAGAAGAAAAAATTATCAAAAATCAGTTCTTGAAAGTCTAGGTCATGATAGGATTTCTTGGGAGACAAAAGGATGCAAACATATACAACTATTGAATTAGAACAAATCAAATAGCTAATTAACAGGAACTTCAACACACAACAATTAACGATTCAAACTATGCGCTGAGATTTAAGTATTACAATATTTCATCAAACCAAACCGGAACCTGATCTTCAAAGAAGAGGTAGACTAGAATGAGATTAAACACATGGACATATGATCAACAACATTCATCAATTTGTAAAATTGACTTAAAAGAAATACTAAGATAACATTATTAGCATTTGGTAATATTCATTAGAGAATGACAGAAAGATTATAGATAGCCTCATCTACAATATTCAACAAATCAGGGGGTGATTTTAGGGGAAAATAAAGAAAACAACGATGATCCAATCTCTAGGACTAACAGGTTTGAATTAAATCTAACACCATTAACACCTAACACGAAACAAAGATCGGATTGGGTTGGGGATGAAAGTTTACAAGAGTGAGTTCGATGGAACCTACTCCATCGACCTTTTCCCAAACCTCAAATCTTCACTGCCAAAGAAAAAAAAAATAGAGGTTCAGTTCAAATTACCTAGGTGATGTCCCGACCGATTGTTAGATGATGTGAATTAGAGATTCAGATAAGCTTGATTTACTCCATGTATACGAATCAAGGACTATGATGCACAATGATGGAATGGTTCGAATCTCCTTCCACCTTCTGTGCACAAAGGACCTAATGAACATTTTTGTGACTTGCCAACATTGGAAGACGGAATACTTAAGGAAATTTATAGGAAACAAATGAGAGGAGAGAAATGTTGCTGGACTTTCTCACCGTGTGATTGCCCTTTCTCGTAGAGCAAGAGATGAATAGTATGATGTAGGAAGAGAATGGTGAGGGAAAAGAATGAAAAACGAAGGGAATGAGAGAAACAAGGAGAATAGTTTTAATGGGAACCAAAATTGAGAGTTGACGCCGTTGTTCAATGAAGAAGACGATGAACAGTGGTGGTCAATAGTAAAAATCTGTCCCTTAACCCTAATCACTCGATTTTATTTATAACAGGGGGCAAAGACAAATTTGTAATTTTTGGGAAAACCAGGGGCAACTTTATGATTTTATGAATTCTAGTCAAAACTGGTCCAAGGGGTGTCAAACCAGGGTTCTGGTTCAATGATGGGGGGTTTTGGGTCAATGGTCAAAGGGTTCAGATGGATTCTGGACACAGAGAGGGGTTTTGCATGTACAGGCTAATAAGATTGGTTAAAATGGAATCTTTTTGGATAAATGGATATATAGGGGTATTTTTTGTTGAAATTTCACAAGATGGGTTTTTTGAACTTTCAGAGTTGATTGGTAGGGTTGGATTGTCCCAAAAGGTCCTAGATCATGCAAATCTAGAAGGGTGATGGTTCAGTCAATCTAGAGCTTCAAAATATAATTATTGTGCAATGAAGAAGCAAACAAAGGTATTTTGGACTAAAATTTTATAGGTGGTATTTCACGGTGTCCAGGATTTGGTGGTATTTGGGGCTGAAAATTTATAGGGGCATTTCAATGTGTTCAGGATCTGGTGGTAATGTCTGATTGGTTCAGGGGGGTCAAGATTATAGGAATTTGGGTCAACGAGAGGACCTATAATGAAATCTTGGTTTGATGGAGGGGTAAATGGGAGGATCTTTGGGTTGAAACTTTTATGGATAGGTGTTTTAGTGTGTCTAAGGCTCAATTGTATGGTCTGATTTGCTCAAATGTGTTTGGATCAAGGGGATCTGGGTTATGGGTGTTTTAGGCTACCGAGAGGGGTCAAAATGGAATCTTTGCTTGATGAGAGGGTAAACGGAGGATTTTTGAGTTGAGATTTGCTAGGTAGGTATTTTGGAAGGTATTGAATCTAATGGTTGTATCTGATATGGGGCTTGAGGTGTAAATGGGGTTTGATCGGGGCCATTGGATTGGTATTGGGTAGTTTTAACGATCGATTTGAGGGCTTTTAGGCTAAAAGTTTGTTTGGGTATTTGGGTGCTTCGGAGTGATTAGAAGGATATGATTGGGCATTCGAAGTGAATTGAGGGTTTAGGTGACAGACCAAACAAAAATCAAGTGCTAATACCAACTTAAAGTGTTCTTTTTGCAATAAGTAATGGGCCCCACAGTAAAGCTAACTTCATTTACCTAAGTAAAACTTACATATCTCTTAGGTGGGCAAGTAACTTTCCCACATGGGAGAAAATTTATAAAGCATAATGGATCAAGTTTACCATTTCAACATTGACTTTTTATGGGTAAAAAAATCATTATATTACTTAATTACTTGGGAATCAAAAGAACATGGGTAAGTGTTACACATGAAACATTTTACCCGGGTAAGTAAGAAATTCCTAAACGAACGAGGCCCTAGGCAAAGTTAATAAAAACATGTTAGTAGGGATGACAATTTTGACCCCAACCCATGTGACCCATTTCATTGGTGGGTCAATATGGGTCGAGTGACCCATTAGGGTTGAGGGAAAATGGTGAGGGTGGGCTAAGGGTACCCATTAGAATACCCTCCCATCGTAGTCTCAAAGCTCCTTTGCTTCAAGAAAGACATGAAATAGGACAAAGCTAAGCCAGGTAGTCTTTAAGCAATAAATTAAAAATGGTAGATGTGGAGCAATACAAGCTAAAGAGCATGGTGAACAAGCAAGATGACCTCAACTGAGCCAAAATATAATAGAAGCTTAGTTGAAAAGCTCCACTTGGTCAAACCAAATTCAACACTTATAACAAAATTGTCTTAGTTGATTGCATACTTTTGCTACCCCGTTGTTACTCTCGGCTCCATTGAAAACAGAAACACAACACAAAGGATTCATCTCAAAAAAATCTAATCAATCCTTTAAACAATTCAAACAACAAAAGAAATGAGAACAAGAAAGGAAAATATTTTGACAAATAGAATGGAAACCCCGATCAATCCTATCTCATGTCATTGGAATTTGGAATCTCTTGAAATGCTGCAAATGAAGAAAACCAATCCCGTAGACATCTTCATTGGCAGAGAGAAATCGTAAATGGGAGAAGATCTCGAATGATACTAAGGGTAAAATTGGTATTTTAAAAAATAAATGCATTAATTTAACATTTTTATTTTTGTTTAGGAAGATAGCGAAGGTAGGTAATTGCACATTTTATCAGAACTGTAAGGGATGTTTTTATTATAATCAAAACACGGGAGATTTTTATCAGAACTATATGGACAGGCTCAATGCAAATTTCTGAATTCCACTGTAGAGCTATAAAAGTTTAAAATGTCAATAACCCCCACTCCATAAACCAATGCATTGACATCAATTCTGAATTGGCACCCACCCCAACTATACTTTGGGCCTAAAAATTCTGACCCTGGGCTGAACCGTTATTCTCCCAAAACAAGGAGACATGTTACAATGCCGTTGGTTGCTCGGCCCATATTGTTAACTTCTTGTTAGGAGTGCAAATGGATTGGATCATGATCCGATCTGATCCGATATATATTTTATACATATATATATATGTTATTTATTTATTTATGAATATACATTTTATATTATATTTTTATAACTTTGTTATATTATTTATTTTTTTATAAAAAACATGTATATATGAAGAAAATAATTAAAAAATATTTGTATTTTTGTTTTTACTTTATTTAAATCAGTATATTTTATTTTTCTTTTAATAATTTATTAATTTTTAAAGAAAATAAGTCGAATTGGATCAAATCCAAAGATCCGATTTATTGATAAGATTTGAATTCAAATCGAGTCTTATCAGATCCGATCGGATTGGATAGTGTCGAATCGTATTTGAATCCGATTTGATCCGTTTGCATCCCTACTTATTGTACTCAACTCATCTAGGAATGTCCACGGTTCGGTTAATCAAACCATGGGCATATTTTGCAAACCGAACTGGTGGTACTAATTTTTCCATTTCTCTAAACTGAAACCGAACCAGTACCATCGGTTAACCTATTCGTCGATTTCGGTTTTTTTTCGGTTCGATTCTCTGATTTTTTTATTTTTTAATTTATAATATATATTATATAAATATATGTATAATATTATATTATAAATAATAAATGATATATAATATATTTATAAATAGATTAATATAAATATAATATAAACATATATTTATATATAATATATAGAGAATATATGATATATATTAAAAATATATATAAAATATACATATAAATATATATACCGATCGGTTTAATTAACCGCAGATTTTTTTATAGATCAATCAAAAACCGAACGGATCTTTCGATTTTTAAAAAATTTCAAAACGAAACCGAACCGATAGATTCGATTAACCGTATTTTGCGGTTCGGTTTTCTCGATTCGGTTCGATTTTTCATGGACACCATCCGGACCCTGGGAGAGGTGGTGGATGGGGACCGTGGAGTGGCCGGATGGGGCGGGCGGATCAGGATAATTACAGAGCCCACTTCGGTTAGTTGGTGCACAACTCACAAAAACCCTAAAAGGTTTACGTTCTTGGCAGAACACTAGATTCCAGCCTGCCTCTGGAGGTGTTCGTCTAATCGCCCTGTCATGGAAGAAGCTCCTGGGGAGGTGGAAACGAAAGTTTCGGAGGAAGCACCTTCGTCGAACGGAAGCGAAGTTCATTTAAAACCAGAGGAACTCGTCGCTAAAGCAATAGCTCCAGTTAAGAGAGAATTCCTTCGACCTCCACCTCTCAGGCCTTGCTCTAATGATGCTGTCAATGGAGAACCAGTTGTAAACAAGAAGGTAGTCCCTTCGAACGTGGTAACAGGGAAGAAATCAAGGAGGCAATTGAAGAGGGAACGCCAACAGGTATGCTTACTTCTAATTTATAGCTCCTTTCCGATTCTTGTATATTAGAATTCACTAAAGTTCCTTGTTTGCTTTATCTCAGTTTTATCCTACCAGAAGTCTTCACCGTTTAAAGTACTTACATTGGTTCTCAGTTTATAATTTGTTGGCCGCATTAATTACTGCTTACGAGTTTGTAGCTGTATCACTTAGTTCTTCATTCATTCCTGATATAAGTGTTTTAGGCGCTATTATGGCCAGTACTTAACGAGCGAATGCTTGTCGTCCTTGAACGTTCTGAAATTTTACTGCTCAATAACAAGATCGGTATACATTGTTTAACTTAACAATGATAATTTGCACTTTGAACAATAGCAGAATAGAAGGTGCGTTTTAGTTGTTTGACTGAAACAAGACATCTTAACGGAGCTTAAGTATTTAAATCATTCCCTACTGTTATGAAGGCTCTTGCATTCTTCTCCATAAATAGTTGTACTACTCTTTAATTTTCCTTTTTCGTTTCAAATATATAATAGCGGCGCTTTTTTTCCTCTCTCCAATAGTTCTTACTCACAAAACTGGTCAAAAAACTTGCAGGAACGAAAATCTGCATCACATATCTGTCCTGAGGTAGCAAAGACTGGTAATGTGAGCTCATGTCGTTTTGGAGGTAATTGCCGCTTCAGCCACGATGTGGAAGCATTCAAAGCTCAGGTATTGTGACGCTTGTATACCATACATTCCACCTTTTGATAAGCCCAAAAATTCCTTATTGAATTAATATTCTCCGAGTGCCAAATAAAAATTAATATTCTCACATGCATTATTCTGCCTTTATGATGGATAAAATGCTCTCAATTGCAGAAGCCGGCTGATCTAGATGGAGATTGCCCTTTCTCTGCCCTTGAAGGGCCATGTCCTTATGGATTGGCCTGTAGATTCTCAAGTACGCATAAGGATGGCTTTCCTGCGGACTCACTGAATGCACAGAAGAAAAGTTCTGAAATAAATGGGCTGAGCAAAGATCTTCAGAAACTTTTGTGGAAAAACAAAGTCAACTTCCCCATGGCAGATGCACAGCTCAAACTCCTCGGTCTTCTGGTATGAACAAATTGTTTATCTGTAACAAAGCGGGGCTCCATAATTCATTTCACTTTTGTATCTTATGTATGATAATTGTTCTATTGTAGCATTTCTGAAATAATCTTACTTTGGTAACCAAAAGGATCTCTTTGGAATTCTTATAACTCTTTACTTGATTTTCTAATTACATCTGTACTTCCTATAATCATTGGCATTAACTTTTAAGTCTTAGTCACTTTTCACCAAGTTTCGTTTTTAATGGCCCATCTTTCTTTTTTATTTTTGTGTTCCTGCAAATATTTGTTCTTCAGAATGTTGCTATTTTTAATCTTTATGCATGGAAAACAGTTCCCAAGGTTGTGTTTGGCATGCTTTTGGAAAATTAATTTCAATGAATTCTGTGGTTCTAAGAATCACTTTTGAGTTTGGATTATGGAATTTGCTGGAACTAATTCTTTTTCGGGCTAAAAACACACTATATGAATTGATTCTTTGGATCTAGGAAGTTAGCTTCAAAAAGAATCATTTTTGGCTCAAAACTCATTCTTTAGATAGTGATTCTTTGGAGCAAAATTTTAACCAAACATAGCCTAGAAGTCTTCACATTATCATTCAAGAGTTTTATTAAAAAAGGCCATATTTCTGGAAGATGAGACATCAATCTCCATAATCAGATGGCCCTTCGATACTTGATTTAGGCTGTGTATTTTATTTATACTGGTGCATTATAAGTTTTGTCTGAAACACCCTCCTTTTCTAATACCAAAAAAACCCTTTTTCTAGATTGTGATTTCTCACACTGAATTCCTGGAAAGGTCCCAAAATGATTGGTTGGTTTTCACTTTTTGATAAATGTCAACTGCAGGGGAATGGCAATGCTAAGAAAAAAAATCTGGAACCACACAAGGAGGAAGGTGATCAAGCTGTTCTTAATGGGTCTCATATTGGTGAAAATAATGATGGCGAAATAGCTTATGATTCTGTTGAAAAAGTAGATTGCCCTCAAAGAGCTAAGGAGGTGGAGGACCATGTGGGGGATTCAATTGCACTTGATCTGCGGCCATCAAAGAAAGCTAAAACTCCACTCATTGAAAAATGTTGCTCCAGTGAAGTAGAAAGTAGTGGTAATTTGCTTTTCACTGAAATGCTCTTGATAGCTCTATTTATTAACATTTTGCTGAGTTTTTTAGTGTATCTGATCTTGGTTGTATTGCAACAGGCTTGAATCTCCAGGAAAAAGAATTTGAGAGAAGCCTCATACAGGCCGAATTAGAAACCACACCTTCTGATAATTGTCTTGCAGAAACTGATATGTGCTTGAAAGCACATCCACGTGAAAAGAAACTTATTGATTTCAGAGGAAAGCTGTATCTTGCACCTCTAACCACTGTTGGGAACCTTCCTTTCAGAAGGGTCTGCAAGATGTTAGGGGCAGATATAACATGTGGGGAAATGGCTATGTGTACAAATCTCCTGCAGGTTTATTTGTCTGCACTTATCAGTTTTACCATCTCAACAATGCAACTCTTCTTCAAAGTTTTTGGTGAACTTTGTAAAGTTTGAATGAGAACTTCTGCTGAACTTATAGAGACTCTTAATATTATCTAGGATTTACCTTTCTGTATATAGTATGGGTCACTCACAAGGGATCATGGAAAAGAATAAGGTCTTCTGCTGAGCTTTCTCCTTGATTAGTTTAATAATCAATATGAGTCTTTCCAATAAAAAAAAAATCAATGAGTCATGATCATGACCACTTAACCTACACTTGATATAGGGCTTAATCATTTCTTATTACTACTGCTTCCACTACTACTATTTGTGCTGTTGCTAACTTAGTTTCATCTGTGCACAAATTCATTCCTCTTGTAAAATCACAATGAGTTTAGAACTTTTTAAAGTTATTTTATATGCCATGCCCTAGATCAGGGTAGAGTCAGACATCCTTATGAATCCAGGATCCAGTTACTAGCAGTTGGCTATTTTGTCTTATTCTCAAGTTATGTACACAACTGTAGTGTTCAGAAGATAGCTTTGCAGCAACTATGGTTATAGAAATTAGAATGACAAGTAGATTTTTGTTTGGTTTTAATCTGGACAAGTATATTGCCTTTGTGTATGAATTCCTCAAAATTTGTTATATAACATAGCTCTTACAAGTTATTATTTTTCAAGTTCTTGTATGATTTGGTATGTTGTTCTCTAACATAGAGTAGTGGAAATAGGGTCAAGCTTCAGAATGGGCATTGTTGAGGCGACATTCTTCTGAGGATCTATTTGGTGTACAAATATGTGGGGCATACCCAGACACTGTAGCACGTACTGTTGAACTCATCAATCGTGAATGTACTGTTGATTTTATTGACATAAATATGGGGTGCCCTATTGATATTGTTGTTAACAAGGGTGCTGGATCTGCTCTTCTTACAAAACCTTTGAGGATGAAGAATGTTATACAAGCTACTTCTGGCACAGTGGACAAACCTATAACTGTAAAGGTGCTTCTTTCCCTTTGATTTGTTAATCTAAACAAAAAATCATCTGCATATCATGCCTCATTCTCTTAAGCACTGATCCACATCTCTCCAAACACCAACAGAATGCCTGTTCTTCCTGTATCTATTGTTATTTGAAAATGGACTATGCTCAGTTTTTGTTCTTGTTGTGGTTTGAATATATACTTCATTAACTGTGTTTTATTACTCTCAAGTTTTTCTTATCATCATTCCTGTTTTCATTTTAATCCTTTGTCATCATGGTTCAAATGGAATTTTACTGCTTTAGGTCCGGACAGGTTATTTTGAAGGGAGAAATCGCATTGATTCATTAATAGCAGATATTGGCAATTGGGGTGCCGCTGCAATAACAATTCATGGTCGCTCACGTCAGCAACGCTATAGCAAGCTTGCTGATTGGGATTATATATACCAATGTGCAAGAAAGGCCCCTGATGTTTTGCATGTTTTGGGAAATGGAGATGTATTTTCATACTTGGACTGGAACAAGCACATATCCGATTGTGCTGAACTTTCAACATGTATAGTTGCTCGAGGATCACTTATTAAGGTTTGTATGCCTTGATTTATTTATATCATAATGCTAAAGAAATTTTATTATTATTATTATTATTATTTTTTGGTGTGTTTGTGGTGTTAGATGCGTTTGTAATCTGTCATCATCGTCATAATCATCTAAGCCTTATCCCTACTATATGGGGCCAGCTATATGATTCCTGTTTTGCCGTTTCTGTTCTGTTCAATGCCATATCCATTGTTAAATTATGAGCATTTAAATCACTTCTTACTACTTAAGTCCATATCCTTTTTGGTCGGCCCCTTGTCCTTCTAGTCCCTTCAACCTTCAACTGATCACATCTTACAGGTTCTGTAGTCCCATGAGCAAACCATCTTAGTCTACTATCCCATTTTATCACCTATTGGAGCTAATCCTAAGTTTCTTCAAATGACTTTATTTCTGACTCTATCCTTTCTAGTTTTTCCACTCTTCCATTGTTGGCATTCACAAATGCATTTATGTCACTTATTTTTTGGAGATGTTCTTGACTATCCAACACTTTGCTCCATACAACAATACTAGCCTTACAACTGTCTTATAGAACCTTCCTTTTAACCTATGTGGTATTTGCTTATAATATAAGACTCCAGATGTGCCCCTCCATTCTGCCTATCCTATAATTCTATGGGCAACATTCTCATCAATTTCTCCCTTGTTATGGATTATGGTTTCCTGCATTAAATTATTGTTTTCTGCATATGTATTTGTTTGTCTTGGAAGTTTCTTCTTGTTTCATTGTAAAATGGTTTAATGACCTTGCAATAATAAGCTTTCTGCTATGCAGCCCTGGATATTTACTGAAATCAAGGAACAGAGACATTGGGACATCAGTTCTGGTGAGCGATTGGATATTTTAAGGGATTTTATACATTTTGGCCTGGAGCATTGGGGTTCTGACACCAAAGGTATGTCCTGATTACCTTCTAACATTTTGGCCATTTCTAGCAGTTTAGTCAGAGCTGCAGGTGAAGCTCTAGGCTTGGATTAGTCTTTAACAAGTTGACCAACTGAGAAATTATTGTACCTCAATAATAGGTTATTGAAAGCTTCTATCAATAAAGAAAGTGGCTTCTATCAACGATGGTCTTTTAGCCATCACCATAAGGTGATCTATCATCTATCACTATTGGCAAAGTTAAGATCCTTTAGCTTCAATAGTGGCTGTTGTGGATGCTTTTATTGGAAAGAAATACAGCCGCAAACAGCAGCAGTAATGGACAACAACAGTAATGGACAACAGCAGCAATGGGCAATTAATTCACTGTTTAATGGACAACAACAGTAATGGGCGATTAACTCAGTGTTATCTTATCTCTTAGCTAGATTCAGTGTTCCTATTAATTAGGCAGTAGCATTATTATTATTTAAAGATAAATGTTGTTAGGAAGTGTTCCTCAACTCCCCGTTAACCAACTTGTGATGAGATCCTATTCACGGGCCCCATAACAATTTGGTATCAGAGCAGGGCGTCATGGGTGACTTTGAGCAATTGAAGACTAGGGTTCATGATCTGGAGCACAAACTCGTGGAAAACAACAAGGAGGTATGCGAGATCAAGGACGACGTCCGAGAGTTGAGGCACTTGATGGAGTTATATTTTTCCAGCAAGGAAAAGAGTTCAGAAGGGGCTGCAATCACAGATGGCCGCCGACCAGACATGGCAGAATCGTCCGGCGAGCAGTAGGTCGTGGCCCAGGGAACCGCGATCGTTCCCAAATACAGCAGGCTGGAATTTCCTTCCTATAATGGAGCTGGAGGTCCTTTGGGATGGCTGTACAGATGTGAGCAGTTCTTCCGCAACCAACGGACAAAGGACAGGGACAAGGTAGGCTTAGTCGCATTCCACATGACAGAGGAGGCGCAACTCTGGTTTTATAAATTGGAGCAGGAGGAACCTGGGCTCAGTTGGACCCAATTCAAATCTTACTGCCTTCTCAGATTTGGGCCCCCATTAACAAGCAATCCATTAGGCGAACTAATCAACCTCAAACAGACTAGAACTGTGGCTGAGTATCAACGTCAGTTTCAGACCCTCCTTGCAAGAGCATCTTTGGTACGACCAGACCAACAGGTTGACATGTTCACCGCAGGGTTAGCGGAAACTTTGAGGGTGGATGTGGAGATGCAAAATCCTGATAGGCCCCCAATTAACCTTACGTATGCTAGGAAAAGGGAAAGGGTAGCAATCGGTTAAGGGGGGAAATAATTGAACACATGGGGCTTGCCAGCTAGGCATTTATAGAGGAAGTCAGAAGGGGAATAAGAAGAGTCTTGGGGCATTTATAGCTATGTCAGTTATGAATAAGAAGAGTGTTGGACATTTATAACTAGGCCAGCTGGGCATTTATGGGGGGGGGAAGTCAGTTATGCTGTCAGAAGAATATAAGAAGGGTCTTTGGGGGATGGGGAAGGCAGGCTTTGGTTGAGTGCAGAATACTGTGAGTGATTGGGAGAGTCGGCGGTCTCTCGAAGAACCGACCAACTGTTACTGTTCTTTTCTTCTGAATGAATACCAGTTTCTTTGTTGATATTCGAGTTGTGTGAATTCTGCTGTGAGTCTGAGAATTGTGTGTAAAGTTTCTGGGACCTAACAGTGGTATCAGAGCTCGTCTTTCCTCGKCCATGGTGACAATTAAGGAAGTGGCATCGCAGGTGGAGGGTTTCGAAGAATGCTTAACTTCTCTGCATTCTGAATTTCGTGTGGAGATGGATGGCTTACGCAATGAGATTCAGCGACTCAATCCAGAAAAGGTAGCAGCTGGACTTTCAAAGATCTCGTCTCTGGAAAGCTCGGTACAATCTCTGGAAGGAGGCGTTCAAGATCTGGTGAGACGTTTTGATCTGTTGCTTCAGCAACAGGCCTATTCAGCTCCTTTGTCCACGACTGACATTGCTCCTCCTTTAGTCGCATCGAGTCGTGTGGCTGACAAAGGGAAGAGTGCGGCATTTCCGACGTCTTCCTC
>NW_010729108.1:4953420-4963971 GCF_000365185.1 Nelumbo nucifera
TGCCCTCCCTGTCTCTGAAAGCTCCTCCCACCCCAGAGGGACCCGGGTTTCCTAAGGAACTCCCATCGAAGTTCAGCTTCACCCATTGATGTGCAGGAGGGATCCATTGCTCCTTTAACACAGACCTCAATGAGGAAGAGTTTGCCACAGTGTACCATCCTCTAAACAAATCATCAGCTGAATAATTTTTAAATAAAGGGGATGCTTTAAGCCAATGAATGACTGCAAAAAGGAGATAAAAAGGACGTATTTCCTTTTTGCAGTTAAAAACTCAATGTTCATAGGGGCATTTTAACTGCAAAAAGGAGGTAAGTCCTTAAAATATGTAATGCCAAATGCAGCCTTAACCAAAAAAAAAAAACTTTGACACCTTGGAAAGCATTATAGGCTAAAGCCCATCTTATAATCAGCTTCTCAACTTTCCTACATAGGTTATCAAGTATCAACAGAAGATGCCTTGTTTTCAAACGTCCTATCATTCCTCTCCTTCCACACACTCCAGCAAACAGCTGTAGCAATCTTCCAAAGGATTCTGCCTCTCCTACTGAAAGCACCAGATTTCAAAGCCAAGACCAGGCTGCTTACATTTGGAGGAACCACCCACAACAGACCAAACAACCGTAGAACAGCAATGAAGTCTTTGACTTGGTTGGATTTCCATTTTAATATATTGATTATATTTTTGGGAGTTGTGCTTTTAGATAACGGCATGTAGACTCTTTGTTACATTGTTAAATGACAACAATAAAGGAGCAATAAAGGTGACTGCTTCTCTTTGTTGCAGTAAGTGTTAGGCCGGAAGAGGGGTAGGTCCATTGGAATCTTGATTTATGAGTCCATTAAATTGAAAGAAAATTCAAATGGCAAATCATTCTCTGCCAGTTTATGATAGGATGGTTAATTAGTTTCTTCCATTTTGTCTTTTAACTTTTTCTAGATGACTATCGAAGTTAGAGTCTCTTTAAATGCCTTTTGAATTTGGCTGGTAATAAACCTAAGGATTGGAAGCTAATTCTGACAAATGTCTGCAGGTGTGGAGACGACAAGGCATTTCTTGCTAGAATGGCTTAGCTATACATGTAGATACATTCCTGTTGGCCTGTTAGATATTATTCCTCAGCGACTAAACTGGAGGCCTCCCAGCTACTTTGGTCGCAATGACCTCGAGACCTTAATGGCCTCTGATTCTGCAGCTGACTGGGTATATTATTTTATTCATGGTGACCATGGATGAGTATTTTGCTGGAAGGAGATCCTATTTTAGTTTTTAATAAATGTGTCAATGTGTTTCTTTTAAATACAGGCTGTTGATAAAAAATGGTTTTCTTTTTATTCTTGGTGCAGATTCGGATCTCTGAGATGTTGCTCGGCAAGGTTCCATCTGGCTTCACATTCGCTCCAAAACATAAATCTAATGCTTATGACCGAGCAGAAAATGGTTAACTTTTTATGCAAATTCGCCAAGTAAATAAGTGGATTTGAAAATGGTGTTTAGGTGCACCTCACTTGTCATTTCCCTAGCTTACGGCTTTGTGCCAGTCTGGTCTTTTTAGCTTCAGGCGTTTCAGCTACATTTATGGTTGTGATGCTTGAAAAAGATGAATGCCTGCTGCCCAGTATGGTGCTAAGCTGATACGTATTATGCGGGGTGAGAAATTGAAAATACAATACTGATGGAATATGTTGTCATTGTATTTTAAAATGTTTAAGCAGTCTAGGGATTCTACCTTAGAACAATAGTAGTAGTAAACTAATTGAGAAAAATAATGCAGAAAATAGATCAGCCTATTTATGAATAATCAACTGTTACTTGTCCATTCTCAAATAAGTGCTAGTCTTGTATATTATCTTCCAGCACGAGTGCTTGTGATCTCGTATATTTTGATTTAACATGTGCTAATGCTTAAACCTGATTTTTTGGTCTGAATTAATGTTAATTCATTATGATCCCAATGCTCTGGTTGTAATGTCAATTCCATTTATGCATTGATTTTCCTTTTCATGTAGATAAATTAACTTTTATGGTTCCTAACCAGTTTTCTTAATACATAATTTAGTTTTTTACTGGAACCCTTGTCTCAAGAGTTAATACTAGATCCATGATCCATAAATAAAATAGATTAGAATAAACAAATAATAATCCATAAATAATTTAATAATTAATTATTTTTTAGAATAAAAAATAACATTATAATTAAGTCATAAGTATTAACAAAATAAAATATTAATAATAAATGAGAAATTAACAAAAATTATAATATTAGTTAACTTTAATAATTAATTAACAAACTAATAATTTACAATAAAATACTAAATCATAAAAGTGTTATTAATTTTATTAACAATTAGCAACAAAATATTTAATAATAAATTAATAGTTTAATTAAAAGAAATAATTTATCAATGAAAATAATTTGATAATTTATGAATAATTAATTTTAAATTATTATAATTATTAATTAAGTCATGTGTATTAATAAAATGTAATATCATTAATAACTTATAGACTAATAAAATGTAAAATATTAATTAATTAAAATAATTAACTAATTATGGATTTAATTAATTATTATCTAATTAATAATAAAAAGTATTATTACTAATTAACAATTAACGAAAAATAGTTAACAATTAATTAATTAAGTAATTAATAATTGAATAAAAATGATTTTAAAATAATAATAATAATAATAATAATTATTATTATTAGTTATTGTTAATTCATAGTAAATATTAATAAAATAAATTTTAAAATATTACTTCTTAATTAATAATTAATTAGATAATTACCAATATTAATTAATTATAAACTTATTTCCTTAAAATTTTTATAATTAATAATAGTAAAATATAAAATAATAAAAGTATTACTAATCAATTAATTAATAATCGTTACTAGCATAGATTTTCACACTATTTTCCCTTTTGCAACCAAACAATGGAACATGAAAAATTTCCACCCGTTTTCCCTTTTCCATCCCATCCCACCAAATTCTTCCAACCGCTATAAACAAGACATGTAACAATGGCCAATGGGCAATGAAAGCCCAATCATCAGTGCTCCATACTGTTACCAGATGTATCGAGATTCATTGCACATGTCTAGTTTGTAGCAAATCATCGGACTCTTCTACTCTTCGTTGGACGTTGGGGGTTCTGATCTAATATCAATTTGTGATTTAGTTGAGTTGGTTTCTAATAGGGTAGCCGGTTTGTTACGATGGGAAACTCGTTAAATTTTGCTTGTATACGTGGGGCCGAGTGATGATTGTGCTGGTGGAAGGAACTGATCCATCCAAGGTAAATTCTTTGGTACAATAAAATGGTTGATCTAAGCTTTGGGGGTTTGGAAGAAGAATTGAAGGTGAGAAAGACGAATTTGCATCGACATCCCACAAAGCGTGTCCCATGCGCACCCCACAGCACATTCCAATAGTGTATTGGAGAACATATCCCCATATCCCCATGACAAGAGTATGGGAGATGTTTCCAATGCATGGTGGGATGTGCATGTGGAGCACCAATCTGAACTGAAGAGAGTGTATAGAGGCACAAAGAAGTTATCATGCAAATAGGGGTGGATTCGAGCTAAATACTTGGTTATTTGATCTCGGCTTGCAAGAATAGTATCAGGCTCGAGCTTGACTTAATTCATAGCTCGCGAGTTCGAGTTCAACTCGACTCGAGCTCGACTATAAGCCAAATTTTTTTTTGAAAAATAAAAATTATATGTATGTATTATTTATTTAATACATACATATTATATATACAATAAAAATAATTTATTCAATACTAGGCTCGCAAGCATCACGAGTCGAGCTTCACTGGGCTCAAGCTTGGCTCAATTAGTAAACAAGCCTATATATCAGGCTCAAAGCTTGGTTTAAATCGAGTCGAGCCGAACTTTTCACAAGCCAAGCTCGAATTACTCATGAAAGGCTTGACTCGTGGCCACCCCTATATACAAGGGTTTTATAGAGATGACGATGGGGTAGATTAATTGTGTATACTCTATTCAGGTGGATACGTTTTTTTTAGAGTTTGATTTGAAGCCGGTTCAACAATGCAGTTTTCAGCAAAACTGCAATCTAACACTTTGGATCGTACAAGGGAGGTGAGCATGAATTTTCTCTGTATTTTTCTTGCAAAAATCAAAGGTGAAACTGATCAAGATCAATCCTAGAAGTGGAGGCCGAATTAGGGTTTTTGGGGTGGCAAGAATAGAGAGAGAGAACTGAGAGCAATGCCAAGTGGAGCAGATTCGATATCCTCTTTTCTTAGCCTTAAGGATCACCACTCCTAATCAAATTAAGAGGTTCCTAATCCAAATCTTTATTTGGATTTGGACTCTCTAAGTGGATAAGACTTATCCTCTTATCCTAATGGTTGATTCAGACCCATATCAAAGCCCATATTTGCCCAAATCACATGACTGCTTAAGTCGTCATGTGACACCTTGATTAATCCAATTAATTATGGGCTTTAGGCCCAATAAGCAAGTGGTTCACATCCCTAGGTGGTTGCTGGCTCATTTAGGTTCACTTTGTATGGTGTGGGACTCCAACAATGACCTTACATAAGCCCATATGGGTTCGGCCCAGCCTCTGTGAAAAGGCCTGGCCAAATTCACTATTAAATATAGTGAATCCCTGAGTCCATCAGTATGGGCTCTTAATGAGCCCAACATTTACAGTAAATGATCCTTAAGTCCATCTATCCTATGAAGGCCCAATGGCAATAGACTTAAGTAAGATATAGTCTATTAGGTAAACAACCCTTAATGGTTTCTTACACTTAACCTCTCAGTCCATATTGGTAAAACATTACCCAACAGGGAAGGACCTCTCCCCTGGTTGCAAGGTGCAATGTCACATTCTCTGTTCGGATGGGTCCTGAGAATTAAAACATGTTTCTTAAAACATAATATATATATATATATATATATATATGATCATATAAATATATTTTGCAAAACAAATCTAAAACACGGTTGAAATTGACTGCTGATAGTTTTGGTTTCCATAAGAGAGTGCAGTCCCGATCATTCACTTTGTCCGACAAAGGGGGTGATCCTATCATTATGATCATCCACTTGAGTGAATTCTCAGACTGCCCCAACATACCTAGGTTTTGACTCCAAAGGATCTCACCGATTAGCATATCAAAGATAACCCGATCCAATACCCAATGCAGTACCATAATCGAGTCTAGGGGCTAGGTGCAACTTTCCAGTTTTGTCCATCAGTTTCCAAGGTTGTGGGCATAACTAGAAAATGGTTCGGGTTCAATGTTTCAAACAAACACACACTACATGTGCTTTGGGTCCAACCCCGGCAGCTGAGACTGGTTGCCCCAACCTTCTTGACAACACATTAGTGTCAGCCTTGACAGGATAAACTCCCCAAATCTATCCAACGGCTGAGAATATTGTAAACTAATACGAGTCTTATAAGTATTCAGTTTAAGTGATAATTATACAAAAATACACCAATATAACATGAAATAATTATGTACTTTTTATTCATTTACAATAAATGCATCAATACATTAATTCAATTGGAGTCAAGGACATATATGTTAGATCATGTTGGGAGTATATTAGAACGTATTTGTTAGCGTGTGATCTCAACTTGTCTTTTCTGTTTGAGGTTTTGTAACTTTTGTTTGTTTGTTGTTATTGGGTTCAGGTCAGATTCAGCTTGGCCAAAGTTATTATAACAATTTGGGTTAGGAGTAATAGGTAGGTATCTGCTCCCAAGAAAATGCTCCCAAGGCTGTCCCAACAGTCGACTATATCTATGTACTACTGCAATGGCTGGTTGGAGAGTTGTTGTTATCATGTTTTAGCTGATCCGTATCCCAATCCAGGAGTAACTTGTGCCACTCTATAAATAATGACCCACCTAATTGTATATTCAGGGAAGTACACCGCAGGCACCGCAAAATTCTTTAATTAGAGAGGTTGTTTGATCCACGGTCAGGATTCATTTGTGGGCCTAAAAATTCTGAGGTGGGTTGAATTCACCCTTGTATATTTGGTCAGGGCTCCACCAACCCTTACAAGTTACACCTCAACTGTAGACCATCGGAAATTCCCCTTATACCCCTATACGAGGCTTGCGTATCTTTTTCTCTCTGCTCTTTCTTCTTCCTCTCGTCTACCCTGTGTGTACCATACAAGCTTAGGGTATTTTTTCCTTATACTCGTTCTTTTTCCTCCCAGTTGTTGTTCTTCTTCCCTTCGGTGATTCCGTTGGCCGGTCTTCTCCCCTCCAATGCCATCCCCGAAGTTTCTGGTAATCTATTTGCATCTCCTTGAATATCCCAGTTCTAGAGTTGAGGGTTCCGTAAAGTCTCTCCGGTACTCCCTGTTTTCTTTTCAACAAGGTCCCGTTAGTGTGTCCTGTTTCCACTGATTCCAGTGCGGAAGGTTCCGTTAGACTCTATGTTTCATCCCGGTTTGAACAAGGTTCCCTTAGTCTCTCTTCTTCCCTCCGGTTCCAGTGATTACGCTCTCGTTAGGCTATGTGGTTCCTCCCGATTTGATCAGGGTAACCTCTCATTGGTGAAGCTCTCCCTTAATAATTAATTAGTTTCACTCATTCTTTAACAGGGTGTGTGTCGTTCCCCGACACGTTTTCTTCTTGCCAAGCTTCAGAGGGATTCCCATTCCCACTCCCCGAAACGTTTTCTTCATACCGAACTTGGGAGGGATATTCCCATTCCCAAATTGGAAGTTCGTCGGCGGCTATTGTAGGTTATTTCGCGCAATTACCTACTTCCCCACCCCTGTTGTGTTGTCTGAAGCGCTGCATTGCGGGTGGTGGATCCTGTTTGACCGGACGCAAAGGTTCCTTGCATTCTCACCATTTGCGTACTCCCTATTCTCTGCTGAGTTGTTTTACATTTTTTTTTTTTTTTTTGCAAGTGTTTGTTGATATAAACCATTGAAATATCACGTAACCTGAACCTTCAAAGAAGTTAGCTTGCTAGTCCATTACCATTGCCATAAGAATCGGTCAGTCTGTTAAGAGAGTTAATCTGTTAGTGTGCTGCATAAGAATAGGTCAATTTGTTAAAGAGGTTAGGTTGTTAGACTATGGCATAGGAACCTGTCAGTTAGTTAGAAGGGATAATCCCATAATTAAGGGCTAGTTTAGTGGTAATTAGTTAAGTTCATCTTGTATTTAAACACCAACAACCAGCTGAAGTGGTGTTGGAAATTAAATAAAAATCTTGTGGGTTTCATTCTCTCTTTCAACTCTAGCTTTGACTGGGACCTATCACCTTAATTTTTCGACAATCATAGTTTGGATTTTAGTTTTGATCTCTGTATAAATAAGACTATATTGGTTGTGACAACAATTGTGGGTAGGACAGAGGTTCGTTGTATTTATCCTGTACTATGTTGTGTAAATGCCATACTATAGTCACCTATACCAATCCAAATCGATTTTGTATCCTCGGATGCAAACATCAATTCCCTTACAGCCAACTAGACGCACTTGTACAGTAAAGATATAGTCAAACCTAGTAGACATGGTATGGCTATACTGAAATTCAAGACATCCATTCGTAATTCTAGTCCTTCACGAGAGTCATGTCATTTGCATGTCGGAATAGATTTTCATCCCCCTTAATCGTTGAATCTCATACACCGAAGTTATAAAAACGTTGTTTTTTAGCATGGTTTTTGCTTATTTTTGTAGGTTTGTAGTGACCATGCAGATCATGATGCTCTACTAAACCTGTGCGGGAGTTGTTGGATAGTCTCCTGCAAAGCACAAGGACATGCCCCAACAGACTCCATTTGGGCATTTCCTAAGGCTCGGTTTGAAAAAAAGTACAAATACAAATTTGTAGAATATAAAACCTATGTAATTGTATTTGTACTCCTTCAAAACTGAGCCTAAACGTGGGTCAAGACCTAGTTGAATTATGGGACCCGAATACTCACTACTTCAACCTAGGAGGTAGGGTCATGGAACTTTCTGAAAGTGATGTTGCCCTGATCACTGGCCTTAGCTTGAGGGGTATTACCGTTGACCTGTCAAGTGGGATGGCCATTAAGGCATTGTTCTTGTCATTCTTCAAGCTCCCTGAAAACCGTGCATCCAACATAGAGCTAGATGCGGTGCTTCGCCGGTTGAAAACTATTGTGAGGTTGGAAGGCCAAGAGTACATTCAGGAGGTTGTAAAGGTGGTCTTCCTCTTCATCTTTGGCAGTGTATTGTTTCACACTAAGCAGTTTCCGAGTGAGTTTCATCTGGGCCAGTTACATTGACGAATGATGATTTGGAGCGCATTGGAGATTATGCATGGGGAGATGCGTGCATAACTATCTTGACCCCTAGCGTACATCTAATGATGCCTAAGCCCTTGATAGATTGTTGAATTCTTGACCCCTAGGGCTGAGGAACTGCCCTTGCTAGATGTTGTTGGTAGTAATGTCCCAGTTAGTAAAATTAATGGAATTAGTCTTGTAAGGACCAATGTGATAGGTCCCAATCAAAGCTAGAGTTGAAAGAGTATTCTGCTTAGGGTGAGAATGAAACCCACAAGATTTTTAACTAATTACCACTAAACTAGTCCCTAATTATGGGATTATACAGATTCCTATGCCATAGTCTAACAACCTAACCTCTTTAACAAATTGACCTATTCTTATGCAACACACTAACAGATTGACTCTCTTAACACACTGACCCACTCTTATGCAACAAAAAGAACTGACTAAACAACTACCTCCTGATGTAGATCTTCCAACCATACGCCGAAGGTTCAGGTTACGTGATATTTGTATGGGCCATGCGTCTAGTGCTCACATGTTTTGTCGTTCTAATTAAGTTGAGGAGCCCGTCGGCCCAAGCAATGATGAGGAGAGGCATGGTGCGACTGATGACCCTGCTGAATTTGGTGAGCATAGAGGGAAGAAGGTACTTGTGTCTTTAGTTGAATGATACGAATAATAATTCACCCATTGACATGTAACCATACGTAGTAATTAATTCCTGTGTTGTTTTCATCTACAGGGCTTCTGCAAAAGTTGCGTCGAGTCGTTGGAATACCAAATTCTTCAAAAGAAGGCCAAAGAGTATGCATCAATGAAGCAGAATGCAGTGCTTCGCACCGAGGTCAATAGGTTGCATGCAATGCTGACCTACAATGGCATTGACCCCGATGGAGTCCCTTTGAGCGAGAGAGTGTTAGCATTAGCCTCCTGCTATTGAAAGTTGATCATCACCGCACCGCTATGCCCCCTGTTGGTTTAGCCAACAGCACCGATGCAGCTCTCTCTCTTGAATGGATTACCATTGAAGCGGCCTCCTGGTTATGTGATATCGTTCAACCGTCTCCATCTGGCCTATCCATTTTCAAACGTAGATCAACCCAGGTAAGGAGAGAGCAGTTCCAAAGTAGCCTAGTTGTCTCCCAGTGTCAGGTGCCAACACATCATGGGCAAGTTGCAAACATGTTTGCCATTGCAGCTGATCCGAAGAAAGTGCAGCAGGAGAAGGTGAATTAGAATTAGTAGATGTTGTCCGCAGGTTTGAATTTGTTAATGGCGTATTGATTACTGATGTCTTTGTTGCATACTCTTGATTAGGGGTGATCATGGGCCTGGCCTGTGTCGGGCTTTGCACTTATGATAAGGGTTATAGTTTAGGTCCGGGCCCGGCTCGGCCTGGGGTTTTAGACCTGAAACACAAGACCTAGCCCAGGTTTATACGGGCCTGGGCCAGATCGGGCCTGATTCTGGGCTAATGTCACTCATATATAAAATATTACATATCGATATATTAAATGACATAACATGCATATAAATTTATTTTATATATTATATAATATAAATTATATATGTCATGTTATAATATTTATATATAATGTAAAATAATGTATACATTATACACAAAATGTATAAGTTTAAATATATGCAAGCCGAATTTAAAGTATTAAGCTCAAATCCGGCCCTAAAATTTGCGGGCCTGGGCCAGGCTGTTTTAAGAAGAAGAGGCTATTATGAAAAGTTGATTCCACCGCACAACCCGTTTACTTTCAGTTGACCCATTGTTGACCCCACCCCCTTGTCATTTTTGGTCTCTAATAAATGATAACCCTTTATTGCAGTGAGGAGTCTGTCTGTATGGAGTAATGGCGATATGTGGTTGAGTGCACGGTGGCTGCGGCGCCTCTTTGAGACATATGCTTAGGTATACAATGAGGTATGTTTTTTGTTGTGAATGCATCGTTTATTGTTGAAAATAGCTTAAATGCGATCAGTGTAGCCTGTTTGCCTTCATACCTATTGGTGCTTGCTTGACTCTGCTCTTGTATAGGTGATAGATGCGTACGGATTCTTGGTGGTTGCACGATCGATAAATTTGGTGAAAGTGTGCCATGTTGTCACGGGGGTAGTTCTACAACGGAAGAAACCCGTGCGGCGTCCTGGCCAAGGCAGGACAGGACAAGCCTTTATGCGCTTAGAGGCTAGGAGTTGCCCGATGGGATGGCTCCACCAAAGTCAGTAGCACTGGATCATGACCTCAAGTC
>NW_010729108.1:4964476-4977165 GCF_000365185.1 Nelumbo nucifera
TGCTAGCCGTTAACCAGGGCCGCCCCGCAAGGGGATGAAGGTCTAGGAGTGCCAAGGTTAGGCACCCAAGGAGGTTGACCACCCCTCCTCAAAGAGTACGTTAAGCTTTTGGTGGTCTGCCTAAAGATATCAGTTCTCCCAAAAATCTTACAGGCGAAAATGACGGGCATATCCCTAACGTAAGCCTGCCAAGCGTAAGCAAGGCTAAGCCTGTGCTGAACCGTAACAATGTGTCGTCCGTGGCCCCGGTAAGTCTTACAGACTCATTGGTAGTTAAAGTTCTCATTGATTGTCATTGCACCATTGATTACTGTAGCTATATTCTCTGGTGATCGCGATGAAGAGCTATACAAATGGCTCCAGTCCGATTCGATATTGGTAGTCGATAAGGTCTTCATACCAATAACGGATCGTTACTTTGCAATGGAAATTACTTGTGGTTGATATGAAAGCAACGGGAACTCCAATCGTACAACTCAATCAATACCACTTGCCACCGCGTGCATGCTAGACCCGTTGTGTCTACCTCATGACTAGTTCACTAGTAAATTGCTTGCTCAAGTGTTTATCGGCCGCTTTACTTGTGCATCCATGTCCTTTTGTTCATCTTCATCCTAAGGCAGCAAACGAAACTAAGGGATAAGATGGCGCCAATCATTCCTGGTGTATTCGGGTGGGCATATGAATTTGTTGACTCAATCCCAAAGCAGCTCGGGTACGTCTTAAGGAGAAAATGTTTCCAATATTTTGCAACTGTATGTTTCTCCAATGACTTTGATCCAATAAGCAAACAAGAACTTGTTTTGCATTTGCATGGTTTACTCCTGTGTTTACTTAGTAAGTACTAACCGGATATTGCGGAGCAGTATCCCCTGAGCAGATCATCCATGAGCAATGGGTATGCTTTGTTTAACTTATAATTGACTTTGGGATGTTGTTCTTGTACTTGAAGACGTCAAGTTGCGGGAGGACCACGACCCATACATGTCATTATACTTGAGGTTACATTGACTAATCTCCAGTATAAATATTTAGCCCCCAAGTTGGTAATTAGGCATCCCGGGCGGGTTCGCTGTGTCCTTGGGGATTTTGTGGATTCCCTCGTCCTGGTTTGGCAGCCAACACACCCTGTTCGGTCCACATGCCACTTAGGGGATTTGGACACATGTGGTGCACTGGGGATTAGGGATGGGGATGGGCCGCAGGACCACGATGACATCATAGGGTAATGCCCCCAGTGACATAGGGTAAATCGTGGCCCGATCGGAGTTACGTGTAGGCTTGACGGAGTGAAACGAAGGTTTACCTTCCCTCCATCGGCCAAGGTTGTTGGTAATTAGGCATCCTGGGCGGGCTGCCTGTGTCCCTAGGGACATTGTGGACTCCCTCATCCTGATTTGGTGCCCAACACACCCCCTATCTAGTACACGTGCCACAAATGGGCAACTCAGGGGATTTGGTCACGTGTGGTGCAATGGGGGTTATGGTTGGGGATGGGTCATGCAACAGCCAGGGTGTGGTAGGGTATTATCACCCGATGAAATGGGGGAAATCGTGGCTTGATCGGAGTTAAGTGTAGGCATAAATTTCGCTCCGTTGGTCAAGGCCGTTCACAATTAGGCGACTCGAGCGGGCTGGCTGTGTCCCTACAAACTTTGTGACTCCTTCATTCCGTTTTGTCAACGAACACACCCCTCGTCCCATCAATGTGCCACTTGGGGGCAATTGAGGGGATTTGGGCACATGTGGTGCAATGGGGGTTAAGGTTGGGGATGTGCCCCGAGATGGTGTTGTAGACTATTGTCCCAAGGTGGCACGGTTCTAATCGCAACCCGATCAAAGTTACATGTAGGCTCGATAGAGCAAAACGAATGTTTACCCTAAATCACTATTTCACTTCGTCGGCCAAGGTTGTTGGTAATTAGGCATCTCGGGTGGGCCAAATGTATCACTAGGGACTTTGTGGACTCTTCCATCACAGTTTGGAGGCCAATACACCCCTCGGTCCACGTGCCACTTAGGGGCATCTTAGGGGATTTGGCAACATCTGGCGCACTGGGGATAGCATCATAGGGTAATGTCCTCCGGTCACACGAGTCAAATCGCAGCCCGATCAGAGTTATGGGTAGGCTCAATGTAGCGAGAGGTTTACTTCCGTCAGCTAAGGTCATTGGTAATTAGGCGTCTCGGGCGTATTGGCTGTGTCCTTAGTGACTTTGTGGAATCCCCCATCCTGGTTTGGTGGCCAAACACCTCTCGTCCAACCCACATACCACGAAGGGGCAACTTACGGATTTGGCCACGTGTGTTGCACTGGGTTAAGATTGGGGATGGGCGGCAGTACCGCTAGGGTGTCATAGGGTATTGTCCCCTAGAGTTACAGGGGAAATTGTGGCCCGATTGGAGTTATGTGTAGGCTCGACATAGCGAAATACAGGTTTAGGGGACTTTTGTGGCCTGGGCAACCAAAGCCATTGTGGTTCGGGCTGCGATTTTCATTTCACTCCATCAACCCAAGCTGTTGGAAATTAAGTAGCCCGGGCAGGCCGACTGTGTCCCTAAAGACTTTTGTGGACTTCCTTGTCTCGTTTTGGTGGCCAACACACCCTACGTCCGGTCCACATGCCACTCAGGGGGAACTTAGGGGATTTGGGCACATGTAGCACACTAGGGGTTAGGGTTGGGGATGGGCAGCGGAACTGCCACCATGTCGTAGGGTATTGTCCCCCAATGGCACGGTTCTAATCGCGACCATATCGAAGTTTCATGTAGGCTCAACGGGGTAAACCTCCATTTAGCTCCATCGGCCAAGGTCATTGGTAAGTAGGCGTCCTGGTGCGAGTCGACTGTATCCCTAGGGACTTTGTGGACTCCCTTATCCTAATTTGGTGGCCAACAAATCCCCTGTCCGGTCCAAGTGTCATTTAGGGGCAACTTATGGGATTTAGCGACATGTGGCACACTGGGTTAGGGTTAGAGATAGGTCGTAGGACCGTGACGATGTCGTAGGGTAATCTCCTCAGGTGGCATGGGTCAAATCGTAGCCCGATTGGAGTTACAAGTAGGCTTGATGGAACCATTGGCCAAGTGTCACGAGGCTAGTCATTGGGACCCCGTGCGGCACTCGAATGCGACAAGTAAGCCTAAGCGACAAGCAACAACACAAGAAAAGGCAACAAAGATGGCATACGAATTAGATAAAAGGCAAATTGTATTGCATTAATGGATGGCAAGCATAAGCACACAGTTCAGTGTCGAGGGGATCTCATGCTTAACCTCTACATGCTCATGACTCACTCGACTACCTACCTCCCCTCAAAGAATATGTTAAGCTTTTGGGGGAGTGAAAATAGGAAACATCAAAAGGATGAAAAATCATACTATGTAATTACAATAACGCCATTGGCGGTCCCCCCCTTACAAAATACATGCATAGCCCACCCATGACACCCATGTTGACACTCCAACAGAATGAGCCAACCCAATCATGCCACCAAAATATACACCTCGGCCTAGGACGACAGCCGGTTCGGAGAGCAGCAGAAGAACCTTCCTTCCGCAACAGTGACTCTAAGGGACCAGTCGAAGCCGATCTTCGAGGACGTAGATCGAATTGAGTGGGGGAGAATGTCACAAGTGACTCCTTCGCCGCGCCATCAAGCACCTAGCGTGTGCCATCAGAGTGTCAACCGCGTGTCTTCATGGTGTCAACATGGGTGTTGACTTCCGCTGAAGTGGTTGGTGTTGAAGCTGATGCTGTGCTGATGTTGGTGCTGACTTGGGCGCTGGCATTGGCGTTGGCACTGGAAATGGAACTGTTTTGGGGGAGACTTCTTCCTGGTGACGACTTCCCAACCAGTTCCAATGTCGATGTGAGATACTTGACAGGGGTTCTTCCTTGTTGACGCGGCGCTGTCTTCATGGTTGCTGGTTTCTTGGTACAACTGCAAGGTTGAAAGCTGCTTCCCAAGTATCTGCAAGGTTGATGAGACAGGAACCATGCAAGGGGAGTGTTCGTCCAGAATAAGCAAGCTGYTGATGTGTGGCATAAGTGCTGCTTCCGCCTGCGTGAGGAACTCCACTCCAAGAACAACCTGAAAATCATCCAAGGGAACCATAGATAGATTGATGGGTCATTTCCATGTTCCAACTCGGAGTTCTACTCCACGGGCCATGCCCTCTACTGCTTTGGCCCCGGAGTTGACAACCTTGACCCACCCAATTTGTTTGGTGGTGGTCAAGCCAAGTCGCTTTGCCTCTGCAAGCAAAATGAAGTTGTGGGTGGCCCCAGTGTCCACCAAGGCTTGGATCGGCCTCCCGCAGAGGGTGATGTCTACATAATTCAGCCCCTTGTGGGCTTTGGTGGGCCGCTTTGATGTGGCCTCTTTCTTGACCATGGCGTTGATGAGCTGGAGGGCGCCTACTCTTGGTGCCGCTGTGGGTTTCTCCTCATCGCTCTCTTCACTATCGCTGAGTTTGGCGATGAGGGCAGTTATTTTCTTTTGGGTTGGACAGTCACTCGTCCAATGCTTCCCATTGCAAAGGTAACAAGGCGCAAGAGGAGGTCTCCCAGTGAATTGGTGGCCCTGATAACTTGGGCCTCCTTGTGGCTTCTTCCCTTGTTGGTAATTGTAGGGCTTGTCCGCGGGCACTGGCTTCTCCTTTGTAGAGGTTGATTGTTGATCTCCCCCACTCAAACTCATGGTACGTGGGCTGGATGGTTTTTGCACATCTTCCTTAGGTGTTCTCAAATCAACAAGTTGCTCAGCTATGGCCATGGCGGTGGCGAGGTTCTCAACCCCGCGTCGCTGGAGTTCAAGCTCGGCCCATGGCTTGAGACCGTCCATGAAATTGAACAGGAGATCCTTGTCTGACATGTCGGTGATCTCCAGCGTTAAGGCCAAAAACTCCTTGACATAGTCATGTAGTGATTCTTGATGTTTGAGATTCTTCATTCTTTGGCGCGCCATGTACTCCACATTTTCTGGGTAGAACTGCTGCTTGATCTCACGCTTGAATCCAACCCAGGTGTCGATGGTGCGAGTTTCACGTTCAATGTCTTGGCAACACCTACGCCACCATAACATTGCGATATCAGTCAAATACATAGCAGCTATACGTACCTGAGTTTGGTTGTCAATGATGCCAGTAGCGGAGAAATATTGCTCCAATTGCCACAAGAAGTTGTCAAACTCCTTAGCATCCCGGGCACCCGAGTAAAGTGTTGGCTCATGGATCTTGATGTTCATGGAAGCTAGGGTGGAGGGAGTGCTAGGTGCGTTGGCCACCGCCCTCTTTAGGAGAGTCATCTCATCTCTCATCTCATCCAATTGCGCTTGAAATCTGTCTAGCAAGCCCTATAGGCTACTTTGGGAAGGCCCAGCTCCCGAATTTTGTATGGTGGTGTACATGTCTCTGAAGGCGCCATTGAAACGTCATTCTAGTTCCACCACTACATTCTCAACAGTCTCTAGGTTGAGGTGGAGTTCATCGACCCGATCTCGGGTTTCTCCCATTGTCACCTCACAACATAGGAGGCGCATGTCCATGCTAACTAGTTGGTCGACTGATTTGTCGCGCTTGCTAGCTTTAGTTGTGCAGGTCTTTGGGGCTTGTGTCTTGGTAGGTTCGTCAAGTGGAGCTTCATCAGTGTTGTGGGCTTGGAGCCGCCCATGTGGTGTGTCATCGGCAATGCCACGGTTGCTCTTCATTGTGTTGACGTAGGGACGAAGACAAGGTCCAGAGTGTGTGTGGAAGCTCCTGCTCCGATACCAATTGTCACGGGGCTAGTCGTTGGGACCCCGTGCGGCACTCGAATGTGACGAGTAAGCCTAAGTGACAAGAAACAACACAACAAAGATGGCACACGAATTAGATAAAAAGCAAATTGTATTGCATTAATGGATGGCAAGCATAAGCACACAGTTCAGTGCTGAGGGGATCTCATGCTTAACCTTTACATGCTCATGACTCACTCGACTACCTACCTCCCCTCAAAGAGTACGTTAAGCTTTTGGGGGAGTGACAATAGGAAACATCAAAAGGATGAAAAATCATACTATGTAATTACAATAACGCCATTGGTAGTCCCCCCTTACAAAATACATGCATAGCCCACCCATGACACCCATGTTGACACCATGAAGGCACGCGGTTGGCACTCTGATGGCACACGCTAGGTGCTTGATGGCACGGCGAAGGAGTCACTTGCGACACAAGGCCGTTTGGCCACATGTGGCACACTAAGGGTTAGGTTGGGGATGGACCACAAGACTGCCATGGCGTCATAGGGTATTGTCTCCCGGTGTCACAATTCGAATCGCGGCCTAATCCGGATTTTGAGTAGGCCCGATGGAGAACAGAGGTTTTCCCTAAACTTTCATTTTTCTCTAGCGGGCCGACTATGTCCCTAGGGACTTTGTGGACTCCCCCGTCCTGTTTTGGCGGCCAACACACCCTTGTTTGGTCCATGTGCCACTTAGGGGTGTGGCTACCCGACCCGGAGGGGGACAGATAAATATGGGTATGGAATTTGGAGTTGCCACCTAAATTTTTAGAATTGTGAATTTAGGAAAACCCGAGATTTTTCAAAGAAAACATTTTTTTCTTGGTGATTCGTTGCCCAATGAGGATGAGATTCTTAAGGTCTGGGAACCAAAGTACGGTGCGGGAAGTTGTTAGGCACCCCAAACACACCCGGTTAAATCGGTCTCTAGTTCACTAATGTTTCAAGGAAATTTTCATAATTTTTGGGCTTAAAAATAAAACAGACACAAAACTAAGTGATTGGAATGTAGAAAGAAAAGAGGAAGTTTATAATCAATTAACTAAGAGATGCATTTTGACTATTAAAATGATAACGATGGAGTGGGTTAATAAATTAACAAACTAATTATTTGAAAAAAAAATAGAACTGAAATTTGTGACTAATGAGTGACTAATGGACGAAACCTACTACGTGCCATCGAGATATGAAAAGTTAAATGCAAAATCTATAACCTAGCAATAAACTATACATGAATAATAACGCTAGGACTAAAGCAACTAAGAACAATTAATATCGTTAAAGAAAATTAATTGACAAATGACCTTTCATAAGAGGAATGTTGAAAAAGTATTATCAAGTTCTAAACTAATGCTAAAAAGTACTAGTTAAATGGAAGAAGAAAATCCTAAGTAACTAAGTTTGCAAATGACATATAATTAATTTAAATTAAGATGACCTAATTCTAATTCTAAAACAAATAAATTAACTGTGAATACAACTAAAACTTATGTGATATGACACGCTGGGATTATGTAAACTATTCTACACTAATAGTATGGATGGAACTACTTAAATATGCAAATGCAAATGTAGGAAGCTAATTAGACAAATGGGATAATGCTAATGAAATTTAAAATAAAAGAGGGACCCACTTAGATGCTTGATTAAAAAAAGGTTGAATTTAATTCTAAGAAAATGATAGTAGACGTTTCTTAGTCAATTAATTAGGAAATGATTGACATGAAATTCTAACAGTTCCAATGCAAGGAATTTAGGCTTAAGGTTGAAAACAACGAACTAAAATTAAATAAAAAAAAAGGATAAAAAAGAAAATGCATGCAAGTGATTGTTGGACTAAATAAAGAGTTCGTGGGACTTTCATCTTCGGACAACTAATAAATCGATCATACTGGATTACTTTGGAAGAAGCAAAAGTTTTCTAAGGTAGAATGGAAACAGCAGACCTATATGACAAAAAAAATAATAATAATAAAATAATGAAAGTAGAGAACGACATACCATAATAGTTGGTTTAATGTAGGAGTCGCCTCTCGCATTTTATCATTACATTGAATAGCTTCTCTCAATAACTCCGACCTTGACAGGTGCCCTTGTTATGTCCTTCACGAGGCCTTTCAAATGTTGAGAGACTCCTTAGTTTTTAGATGAATTCTTAGTTATTTGGGAGGTTAATGGTGTTGATTATGTAACCTAAAATGTGAGAAAATATGTTGGATGATTGAAACTTTTCTGCAATAAGATCTTTGCTTCAAAAATGCTCTATGCTTCTTTGGTTGGATGTATGTCCAACACAAGGGTGTTGTTCTTTGGCTTTAAACTGATATGAGGGACTCTAGGGACACTGGAGAGTGAGTGGGGAAGCTTTGGGACGTGGGTAGTGGCTGTGGGAGTTGAGGTTTCTCCCTAAGCAAGTTTGTGTAGGTTGAATGTGAGAAAGGGGTAGTATTTATAGATTTTTTGAGAGGGGAATGGAGGGTTGAGATTGGAGACAAGGGAGACCAATGGATGAGGTTTAAAGGGATTTTGGATAGAGATTGATTGAGAGAATGGGCTGTCAAGACAGCTTTAGGAGAGATCCTATCAATCAATAAAGACAAAGAGTGAAAGATTTCACCAATTTACCTAAATTGGACATTCCAAGTTTAGGTGATTGGCTTGATTGATTGGAGGCTCTTAACTGGTTAATTCTTGGATTTTTAAGATGCTTCTAGAGACTGAGAGTAAGTTTTAGTCGTGGGATGCCCTAGGCTCGAAGTTGTTGTGAAGAGGACTCTAAACGGAGGGCCTAAATCGAGTCTAGCTTCAGGTCTCAAGATAGAGGGGTTGACGGTATCGGAATTTGATGATCTTGGTGCTGTTGGACTCGAAATTTCAAGTTCTATCCATCTATAGGGTTGGATTTTAGATTTTATGGGGGATAGGATTTAGGATCAGAGATGATCCCGATCGGATGATTAGAATCGGTTTCAGCTTCAGGTCTTGAGATGAAGGGGTAAGTAGTGTCGGATTTGGGTGATCTTGGTGTTGTCAGACTTGGATTTTTGGGCTCTACGTACCTATGGTGTTGGATTTCTGATTTTCTGGGGGATAAGATTTAGNGATTTGGGTGATCTTGGTGTTGTCAGACTTGGATTTTTGGGCTCTACGTACCTATGGTGTTGGATTTCTGATTTTCTGGGGGATAAGATTTAGGATCAGAGATGATCTCGATCGGATGATCGGAATTGGTTCTGGCTTCGGGTCTTGAGATGAAGGGGTAAGCGGTGTCAGATTTGGGTGATCTTGGTGTTGTTGGACTTGGATTTTTGGGCTCTACGTACCTATAGTGTTGGATTTCTGATTTGATATGAAATGAGGTTTATGATCAAAATGACTCCGATCAAACGATTAAAATTGGTTTTAGTTTTGGGTCTTAGGATGATGGGGTAAACAGTGTCGGACTCCGGTGACCTTGGTGTCGTTGGATTTGGTTTTTTGGGCTCTACGTACCTATGGTCTCGGATTTTGGATTTGATGTGAAATGAGGTTTAGGATCAAAATGATTCTGATCGAACGACCGGAACCGGTTTTGGCTTCAGGTCTTTGGATGAAGAGGTAAACGGTATCAAATTTGAGTGACCTTGGTGTCATTGGGTTTGAGTTTCTAGGCTTTACGTATCTATAGTCTTAGATCTTTGAGGCCCCAACTTTTATAAAATTCCAAAAATACCCCCAAATTGATTGAGATGTTAGTTGAAGCATGCTTAAAACTCAAAGTGCTGCAAAAAGAGTAAGGAGCACAAAAATGGGGTGTCTACATGAGACAATTCAAGAAATTTGGGCACATGTAGCACACTAGGAGTTCGGGATGGGGATGAGCCCCAGGACCACGACGATGTCATACGGTAATGTCCCCCGGTGGTGCAAGAAAAGTCGTGGCCGAATCGGAGTTACGTATAGGCTTGACGGAGCAAAACAGAGGTTTGCCCTAAACCTTCGTTTCGCTCTGTCGACCAAGGTGGTTGGTAATTAAGTGTCCCTAGTAGGCCAGTTATGTCCCTAGGGACTTTGTGGAATCCCTCGTCCCGGTTTTGTGGCCAACACCCCCCCGTCCAGTCTACGTACCACAAAGGGGCAACTCAGGGGATTGGGCCACGTGTGGCAAATTGTGGTTAGGGTTGGGCATGGGCCATGGGACCGCCATGGTGTCATAGGATATTATCCCCTAGTGGCATGGGGGAAATCGTGACCTAATCAGAGATACGTGTAGGCTCAATGGAGTGACCATCGGCCAAGGTCATTGGTAATTAGGCGTCCCATGCTGGCCAGCTGTGTCCCTAGGGACTTTGTGGACTCCGGACTCCCCCGTCTCGGTTTGGAGGTCAACACAACCCTCGTCTGGTCCACGTGCCACTCAAGGGAAAATTAGGAGATTTAGGCACAGGTGGCGCACCGGGAGTTACGGATGGGGATGAGTTGTGGAACCGCGACGGCATCGTAGGGTAATGTCCCCCAGTGGCACATAGGAAATTGTGACTCGATCAAAGTTATGTATGGGGCCAATGGAAACCTCCGTTTTCGCTTCGTTGACCAAGGCCAAGGCCAGTGGTAATTAGGTGTACCGGGCAAGTCGGCTGTCCCTAGGGATTTTGTGAACTCCCCCATCCCAGTTTGGTGGCCAACACACCCCGTCTGATCCACATGGTAGTCAAAGGAAACTTGGGGGAATTGGGCGCATTTGGCACATTGGGGATTAGGGTTAGGGGTGGTCCGCAGGATCGCCGGGGCGTTGTGTAATGTCCCTTGGTGGTACCAGGGAAATCACGACCCGATTGGAATTACATGTAGGCTCATCGCGCCGGTCGGCTGTGTGTTGGTTAATGACAAAGAATTATGGAGATTAGGATGAGAGAGAGTGGATGATAGGAGATAAATTATATATGAAAATGTAGGGAATAAAAAATATAATAAAGAAAGGTGGCAAGAGATGCAAATGTATTAACATGTGTTTAGGAAGAAGGAAATGGGTTTAGGGATAATTATATATGATTGACTTTTTATAATAGACAAAAGGGGAAATAAGCTTTTTAAAGGGAAAACAATACTAAAAAATGATGAAATGAAAAAATATATATAAAAAAAAACATAAAATATAAAAGATTCAAAAAATAAAATTAATTAGAAAATAAAAACAAAAAATAAATAAATAATGAAAATATAAGAGAAATAAAAATGAAATGAGATTCCATAAGAAAATAGCATAAACAAATAATATAAATAAATATGTAATTAGTGGAAACCTTTTGTATTTTTTTCTTATTTGTTTTGCTTTATTATTCTCTTAGTCAATTGAATAATTGTTTATTTGTATTTGTGCTTATTGATATGCCATGTGGGTCCGGGTGCCTAATCCCTTCCATCTCCCATCTAAGTGTTACCTAGATTGGTTTAGTTGGTGCCTCAGGCTACTGGAGTCATTATTAAATGAAAAGTGTTTTTTTTTATGTGATTTCCAGAGATTCTATCACCTCCATTTCCTTAATTGATGGTTGGCGACTCTAGATCAACCCGAATGAGCCGTTTCCTAATGCTCATAGGTGCCATCTAGAGAAAATTCCTCGATTACATGGTAACTCAATGTGGCATTGAAGCTAATTTGGAGAAAATCCGAGCTATCCCAGATATGCAACCACTAAGATCCATCAAGGAGGTCCAATGACTCATCGGCCAAGTTGCGACACTTACCTGCTTCATGTCAAGGTTGGTAGAAGATGCCTCCCCTTTTTCCAAGCCATCAAGAAAGCAAAAGACTTCTAGTGGACCAAGGAGTGCCAACATTCCTTTGAAGATCTAAATGAGTATTCGAGCTCACCTCCACTATTGATGAGGCCGTAGCCTGGGGATAAACTCTACTTGTACTTGTCAACGAGCGATGAAGTCGTCAATTTGGTACTGGTTTGGATAGAGGAGAAAGGCTAACGACCCCCGTCTACTATGTGAGCAGGGTCTTACATGCAACCGAAACCAGGTACTCTAAGCTCGCCTTTGCCCTAATTATCTCAACCTGGAAGTTGGGACCATACTTCCAAGCCTATATAATCGTCGTGCTCATTGACTAGTTGTTGCACCAAATCCTTCAGAGACCTGAAGTATTAGGAAGACTCACCAAATAGGTAGTTGAACTCGGTGAGTTCGACATTCGATTTGAATCACGACTTGCTATCAAAGCCCAAATCTTGGTCAATTTCATTACTAAATGCACATTTAGCTCGGAGACATTGGATCCGGCTGAACCATCTACTACCTTGGAAGTTTCCACCAGTTTGACATCCTTGCTCACCTCAAAAAAGGAACCATGGGTCCTCTACGTGGATGGCTCATCCAACTAGAAGGGTAGCAGTGTTGGATTGATCATACTCAAACCTAATGAATTAAAGGTTGAGTATGCTCTTCGATTTAGGTTTAATGCATCAAATAATGAGACTAAGTACGAAGCATTGTTGGCAAGGTTATCATTGGCTAAGGAGGTCAGTGTAAAGAAGATAGTTGTCTATAGTGACTCCCATCTCATTGTTAACCCAATCAAATGGGCAGTGTGAAGCTTGAGAATAAACCATGATCAAACATCTCACAAATGTATAAGAGCTCACCCAACAATTTGATTCTTTCTTTATTCACCAAATCCCAAGGGTAGAAAGTCCTTCACCAATGGCCAAAGGACAGTTCACGTCAATGATTTTGTTATGGTCCCGTGTGTAGGATCTTGTCACGGGTCGGTCCCAGTGAGAAAGCCCTGCTTTCCCTTGTGCCTTCCCTTGCGGGCAGACCCTATTGCGGAAACTGAATGGGTGATTTGTCCAAGAGACCACCCGAACTCTCCCTTGGGGTGATTTGTCCAAGAGACCACCGAACTCTCCTCACT
>NW_010729108.1:4977744-5007813 GCF_000365185.1 Nelumbo nucifera
GCTGCGTGTTGCCGGCCGGTGTGTGCGGCGCTGCCAGGCGATGCGTACTATTGGGCGGTGTGTCCATAATAGATTTACCATGCCCTAGCATAGTAGCATAGCAAAAGCACCACAAAATTGAAGTCTCTCTAATCATGGCTGCTGAACCGAGCTGGCCAGATCCCATTATAGAGTACTTGTGCCAAGGCGACTAGTTATACAGGAAGTCCTTCACCTTATTGCATCTTAGATGCCTTAGGCCTACTTAAGTTGACTGTGTTGAGAGATACCCATGAGGGAATCTACGACGAACACTTGGAGGGCAAGTTGCTAACTCAGAAAGCACTTCGATATACAAGGTACCTTTTCACTCTCTATTCCTACTCTTGATTTCTTTTACCATCTCGGAGAGCTTGGCATCTAAATCGTCAGAATTCATAGCTTGGGACATCCACTCAGCCCCGCTGACATTGTCTTTGCAGATCTTACTAACCAAAGTCCATACTCGAGTTCGAGGTCGCCACTGTCATTCAATGATTTAAAATGTTCACTTGGCATTCAATGATTTAAAATGTTGATGCCCATCTTGAGTAAAGAAAATAAAGAGCATAACCACTTGGTGCATATGGACGTTTTAAACCTTAAGTTTAACCACTTGCAATATTTGGTTAGTGGGTTTCCGTTGCCTATAGACGTCACCGATTCACTTCCTCTAAGTGAGCAACAACCAAATAATTTGGTAAGACATGACAAAAGAAACTGTGCTGGCCAAACCGACTCGGTGTTTGGGACCAATATTTGTCTCTTTGAAAAATGGCATCATGTACACATCACATCTGAAGTCCATTTTTTCAGGTAACACCTGATGTTTGGTTATGCATTAAAAAAAGGGAAATTGTCTAAAATTCATCATAAATTTTTAACATTTCTTTTATATTCATCACAATTTTTTAAAATGGTTATAACTCACCATGCCATTAACTTGACGTTAAACAGAATAATGGGCATTAATATATTATCATTTTAACTTTCATAGAAAATATAAAATTTGTACAAAATAAATTAATGGGTGTTAATATATTATCATTTTAATATTTAGACATGAAAAAAGGAAAAAGTTCAAAAAAATATTTTTAAATATACATAAAAACATAGAAATTACAAAAAAATATAAAAAAGTATAGAAATTGTAAACAATAATAGAAAATAGAAAAATGTAAAAAACGAAAATTATAATAAAACATTAAAAATGCAAAAAAAAACAAGAAAATTGAAAATTGAAATAGACCATTTTTCCTCTAACTCACCATTCAAGGGTAATTTAATCATGAAAATTGTTATTTATGCTAACATGGACACCTCTGTTAAGAAGCATTAACGATGCACTAACGGAATGTGAGTTTTGGAAAATAAAAACTTATTGACATTGTGAGTTTTAGACATTTTGAAAAGTTATGGTGAGTTTAAGAGAAATGTTGAAAACTCATGTTGAGTTTTAGACAATTTCCCTAAAAAAACGATTTCTCAGATTATGACTTAAAAATCGAAAAAAGTATAATTGGAGAAAATACCCTTTTGATATTTTCTCATTTTTTTACAGTTACTAGCAATAATTTGTTGATCTTATATATACATTAATAGGAAATGGGTGCTCTCTGCATCCAGGAAATGGAATCTATTCGTGCGAGTAGGTCCGATGTGCAAGCACCCATTTCCTATTAATAAATATATATAAGATAACAATAATTACTATTAACCAAAAAAAGTAATTGTTGATTATTACAGTAATTTAATAAATATATAATTAGTGATTATAATTAATAATTAATGTTATTATAAATATTGTTAGTAACTAGATATTTACTTTAAATTATAGTTATAAATATTGTTAATAAATTTAATTATTATTGTTATATTAAATAATAAAAAATGTTATTAAAAGTATTGTTATTGATTATTTAATAAAATATTATAATTACTGATAAATACTGTTAATTTAATTTAATTTTGGTAAATGTTATTTTAATAAATATTGTTAATAAATCCTATTCATAATTTAATAATTATTGTTATATTAAATAATATAACAATAAGTAGTACCATACGTGTTATATCATTCGAGCATGTGACTCATACGACCTGAAAATGGAACCATTTTGGCCACCGGTTTATGGGTCAACGGTTCGACTATTCGGTTCGAATGGATGGCCCATTCTGAGAATAAAATTGAAAAAATAAAAAAAAAATAACAAAAAAACATTGAATAGGTCAACGATTCGATCGCCCGTGTCAATGGGTTATTGACTGATTTAACAATTTTTGGCTAGGGTCCGAGATTAGGATAAAACGAAATCAATTGCCCCTGAATGATTTCCAATTAAAAATAAAATAAAAAACAGCAAAAAACTATTGAACGGGTCAATGAGTCGATGGTTCGATTGCTTGGATCAATGAATCATTAACCGATTCAACGATTTTTGGCCAAACACCAGTAACGGTTACATTCCACCCCTCCGCTAGTATGGTATTTAAAGTAACAACAATGATATCAAATAGAAAAAAAAAAAGATAATATTTTATGAGAAAATGACATGAGGATGCAACACCGTTTTCTAAAAAACACCTCTCAAAAGACCGTATTATTATAAACACCATCCAAGTGGCTGTTCCCCGGTACGTTTGTTGTTTCTAAAACAGAAAAAGTTGCCACGTCAGTTAAAGACAGAACTCGAAAGTGACATGATCTCAAGGCAAAGCGAATAAAAGGCATAAGTACGAGTTTTCTTTCTTGGAAGCTGTATCCCCCTTGCCGGACACTCTTCCTTTCTCATCTGAAAAATCAACCGAATTCCCAACATACAACTGGCAATATTTATGGAGAGAGAGAGAGACGTCCCTCAAATCTCAAACGCTCGATCGGTTGATCCCATGAGCGTTCCCTTCTGGAGTCCAACTTCTATCATGAGGGCGCGCCACATGTCCTAAAAATGTGTGCATCCATGAGCATCCTCTCTCTCATCAGACTCCTCTCACTCTGAGTTCACATCGTCCGCATCCAAGTCTGCATCACCAATAATATTCCACCACGTCACATAATGTAACGGAGCCCAGTTGAACACCCGCCTAGGTCCAATCTTATTTTGTCTGTAGTCTGCACTCCCTTTCTTTCCCTTGCTCTCTCCCCGTCTCCTGCACTCTCTCCCCTGTTCCACCGTCTACCGGCGACGGTACACATCGTCTCTCACGGTGGACCTATACTCCCTCTTCAATAACTGTATATGTACTAAAATAATCTAATAAAAAGACTGGGTGCTGAGTCGTGAATCTAGACTTTGTTTAATCAACCATTAACAACTGCCTAATGTTTATAGAATAATAATTTCTTCAAGTCTCAACCATTATTTTTACATCCTCAATTCTTCATTTCTTTTGCTTTGTTCTTCTTCCTTTCAATTTTTCACTGTAAAAGAAAATAATTCCTCCTTTATGGTGAAAGCTTATTGTAACGAAAACATGTTACATGCACCCAAATCCAAAATCCAATGGACCTTCTTCCAAAACTGAGACAAACTCACCGAGCCCATCCCCATCTATCTACACCTCTGAGTCCAAAACTGAGAAACGAAGAACAACCCATGGAGGCTTTCTCCATGCCCATACTTCTTTTCCTGTTCACACTAGTCTTCTAATCCTCCCATGCCAAGACCATTGCTGTAGATGAAATTGCAGAGTGGAGGAAACCAACAGTTCACGCAGGAGATAGAGAGCCAAGGTTAGTTGGTAAGTATTCACACAGATACTCATTAGTGAGTAGAGAGGTGCCAATGATAAGTTAAGTTAGGGCCATTTATTAGATTTTTAAGTTGCAGCTGAAGCTAAAATATTTAACCTTCTACCCTTCTGTTGACAATTTTCAAATGTGAACGCCACCACAACGTCTACATTTTCCACAATAGAGCATTCAAATTTTGCAACTTCAATGAATCCACACTTCTCAATCAATCTAACTCCACCTCCTTCATGGTAGCATCTCTCTTTCCTTTTACGTTGAAATTTAAATATGGGTTCCTTGCTTGATGAAATCCGTTTTCTTCTTCTGAATCTCTTTTTCTATGTCATTTTGTTTGATAATTTATTTTTAATATCTTTCCTATTGCTTAGCTTAGTGGCGCCCATCAGTCCATGGCTAAGCCTACTTTTCTTTCAACAACGGCTCATTGAAAAGCCTGTTTAGAGACTGAGAAGCTCGCCATAAGGGTATTGCCAATTCCTTCGGGTAACTTGTCTCCGACGCCGGAGTCTCCACCACTAGTAGCTCTGCCACCGACTCTAGCGGGATTGTCTCATCCACTCCGACGTACCATTGGCCGTTCCATTCTCATCGATAAAACTCACCAAGCCCGGCACCAACTGCAAGCCCTCGAGCGACAACGACTCCATCTATGTTGCTAGATACAGGAGACGATGTGTACCGGCGGTGCATCCGTCACCCGTGGACGGTGGAACAGGGGAGAGCGGAGGAGGCAGGGAGAGAGCGAGAGAGAAAAAAAGGGAGTGCAGCCGTGCAGGTGGAATACAAACAAAATAGGAATTTCAACCTCGGCGGGGCTCCGTTACATTACGTGACGTGGTGGAATATTATTGGCGAATACAGAAGTTTTTCGGCATCCTAGATGCAGACGATGTGAAGTCCGAGCTCATTCTCCCCACACCGAACCGAAGCCACCCTTTCCACTCTCACTCTCTCCCTTTCCAACCGGCGGCGACCAACACTGAAGACTGAACCTTCCTATCGTTCTCATCGTTCGTCTTCGAACGAACCTTCCCATCTCCATACGTACCTCCTTGGAGCGGATTCACCTCGTTCCCAGCCATGATCATTCCCCGTCCTTACGAACAGAGCTTGTCGACGGTTCACAAGGGGGACAACGAATGGTAGATGACACCCGCGACACTAAGAAGAAATGGGTCATAAATTCGATCGGGAAACAAATCCACCCATCTCCCCAGATCAAGCCGTCCTACACAGGGATGAAGTGGTACTCTTCCGAGTCGCACACGAACATCTACTTTTGAAAATGCTTTATGAGAGCATCACTACCCTATCAGAGATCATTAGAAAGGGAAGAAACCCAGACGCGAGGGGGCTTCTTGTGGGGTGGGGGGGGGGTGTCTTTTTATCTTAAAGTTTCCATGATAATCACCTGGATTTTGGAATAGGCGACCTCACAAATCTTCTTGGAATTGAACACTTCCCATTTGTGCTTATTCAATGAGACATGCAGTCTAGATGCGGTATTAGCGTTGGTGAAGTTAACAAAGGCGTAACCCTTGTTCAACCTACGTCTACGGTCTACACCCATTCATCAACTCATCAAAATACCAAAAACATAACAAAAAGGAAAATAAAAAAGAATTCAAAGAAACATGATATAATTAATGAATCAAGTACCATTTGAAACAATTGCATTAAATTCTTTATTCATGGCATAGCGATAATGAGCAGATTTGGCTCCTTGTGAATAACCGGAGTGTTCACTATTATGATCTCGAGGTAGGAAGAACGGGGAGGAAGAGATCCATCTATGGAACGAGTGACCATAGTATGCTGACGATAAGGCTGATAAGCAACTGGAACTATTACAGTAAGAATGTCCTGCATAGGACGGATCCCACGAGGTCCGATTTTAGGAGAAGACATACCTATGGAGGAAGCTGCCGAATGGTGAGGGCTGTCAGCCGATGGTGGAAGAATAGAATGATCGTGTAACAGTGAATCAGAAGTTGGGGAATCTTTAGTGGAGGCTGGAGGCACAGCTGGACTTACAGTCGGCGGTTGCAGATAAACCCCAATTGGCTGAACCGATTTGGTGGGAGCAGTGGCAGAGTATCCTGGGAAATGATACTCATCAAAGATAACATGTTGGGAGATGTATTCTTTCCCAGTTTCAGGGTGCAGACAGCGATACCCTTTGTGTTTGTCGCTATAGCCAAGAAAGATGCATTGCTGGGAACAAAAATCGAATTTGTGCCGATTGTACGGACGAAGCAGTGGATAGCAAGCACACCAAAAATTTGGAGGAACCTGTAATCTAGAGGGGAGCCGAATAGAACTTCATATGGAGACTTGTGTCGAACAGTAGCAGTAGGTGGCCGATTAATTAAGTAAACTGTTGTAAGGGTGGCATTTGCCCAGAAGGAGAAGGGGAGTGACGAGGAAGCCCGTAGAGACAGGGTTGCTTTGATGACATGGCTATGTTCCCGTTCAGCACAACCATTCTATTCATGTGTGTGAGGACATGCAAGTCAATGAGCAATGCCAACGGAGTCCAAGTAAGAAAGTTTCTGATATTCTGCACCCCAATCAGATTGCAAAGCCTTGATTTTGGTATTAAATAAATTTTCAACATGACGCTTAAAGGATAAAAATACATCAAAAACATCTTATTTCCGTTGCAACGGAAATAACCAAGAAAATCTACTATAAGCATCAATGAAAATTACATAATATTGAAACCCTGCATTAGATAAAATTGGTGCTAGTCCCCATACATCTGAAAATATCAAATCTAGTAGACTAGAAACAACTGAAGAAGACAGGGGAAGAGGTAACCCTATGACTCTTACAGACTTGACACGACTCACAAAGTAAATTATATCTAAAACAAAATTGACCTTCATAAGGTAGGCCGAATTGAGTGACAACTTGCTTCACAATTTGCATGGTTGGATGCCCAAGACGTTTGTGTCAATCATTGATAGAAGCACTTTCTTCAATTAATGCAGAAGACTGATTTATATTGATCACTTCGCTCGGAAATTGATACAACCTGTCTCTACTGGTTCCTTGTAGTAGGATGTTCCCCGTATAATCCTTCACAAGAAAATAATCACCATGAAATTCAAAAAATAATTTGTTATCCCAAGCAAATTTCTGAACATATAACAGATTTTTGGAGAGCTCTGGTACATGAAAAATATTATTTAAAGAAAATTGATGAGTAGCAGTATGTAGAATTGAAGAACCAATATTCTTAATTTCCAAACCTGAACCATTACCAACTTTGACTTGATCTAACCCACCATATTCAAATCGAGTTTGCAGATTGTTGACATCAGGTGTCATGTGATGTGTTACACCATTGTCTAGGTACCAGGTCGGATCAAACGCAGACTAAGAGAGAGCAGTGTTGTTGTTGTAGGCTGCTAGTTTTGTCTCCTCATTCTTGTAGTTAAGATCATATCGTCAGCGATATTTAATAACTTCATGACCCGGCTTTTTGCACAGTTGACAGATAATTGTATTGCCACATCCTCTAACACCATTATTCATGCGGTTTTCTGAAGAACCACGCCCCCTGCCTCTTCAGCAGGTGTTTCCGGAAGGGGAGTATTGATTATTATTTTTAAAATTAGCCATATTGGTCGTAGGGGGTGAATCAACTGTGGTAGCATTCTATTCTAACCATCCCTCATGGCCAAGAAGAATGCCTAAAATATCATCAATATCGAGGTCCTCTATATCAGACCTATTAGTAATGGCAGTAACAACAGATTCATATTCTGATCCTAATCCAGTCAGTATATAAAGAATCAAATCACTCATTTTTATTGGTTCGGCGATAAGTTGCAAGGCTATCGGCTATGGATTTAGCTTTTCGAAATATTCAAAAATAGGCATACCTCCTTTTTTGAGACTCTGAAGTTGTCTTCTATATTGCATCAGCCTGGACCATGAGTAATTTGCAAAGGACTTAGCCAGAGCGTTCCAAACGTCACGGGAAGATCGATGTCCTACAACTTGAACAAACACGTTCTCCGTGAGTAACGCAATGATCCAGGATAAGATCAATTGATCTTTCTCAAACCACTATATATGTGCTGGATTGAGAACCATCCGACTTTCACCTGTCAGATCCGGTATATATTGAGGAGGTGCAACAATAGAGCCATCTGCGTACCCCATCAATCTATTGGTGTAGAGAATTGGCAGCAATTGCGCCTTCCAGAGCAGGTAGTTATCATTGGTAAGCTTGATAGGAAGATAATGAATCCCACTATGGGGAACTGAATTTGAACCTACTGTGTTGCTAGAGGCTGACACGCCTGTTAATTGTTGTGACGTAGAACTGAAGCCGCTGGAAGCCATGGGATCGGCAATGCTCTGATACCAAGTTAAAATCAAAGAACACTAAGAATGTTTGGGCACCATGAATTGGCCATTGGCCTTGAGCTGTATTTATAATAGAAGAGTTCTACAAAGAGGAAACTCTATCTAAGATAGAGTCCTAGATAACAACCAATAAAGATCACCAATAGATCTTATCACATTAGGATAACAATTATCCTAAATCTCTAAGGATAATTGTTATCCTAAGGATGGAGTCCTAAAGATATACACAACTGGGTATACTGGATATACTCTAATAAAGCAAATAATACTTGAAATCCATGAGTAGATAGAGGAAATCGAGAAAACTCATCTGTGATTGCGGGTCTCTTTAACTACTCATTCTCCTTCATGCAATGCTCATCAAGAAAACTCATCAACATTTGCCGACTGTCAAACCCAAAAACGATATAGAATTAAGGGGAGAAACTTCAACAAAATCCCATTAATACAATGTTAGAATGATATATAGATGTTGGTTATTGTAAAAAAAAAAAGAGAGCTTATAGCTGATAGTGGCAACATTTGGGCCCTACCATCAATAAAAATAATATTTTTAATATGATTTTTAAAATAAGTTAATTTTTAAAAAATATATCAGATAAGGGTAAAAACACTATTCATCTTCTCCATTTCCGCCCCAGCCCAGCCCTGCAAACCTCAATGACCACTATTCTCCAGCACTGCCTCCAACAACACTACCGGCCACCTCATGTCGTTTGATTGGCATTGCCAGAGGTGGGCGGAGGCAGAGGCGGTGATGGCGGCGATGCTGGTGGATGGTAGTCATTGAGATTTGCAGGGTTGGGGTGACAATCGGCGGAGGCGGCGTTGCTGGAGGTAGGCGGCTGCGACACTAGTGGATGGTAGTTATTGAGATTTGTAGGGCTGGGTGGAGGTGGGCGGCGGTGGCGTTGGTGGATGGTAGTCATTGAGATTTGCAAGGCTAGGAAGGAGGTGGGTGAAGGCGGCATTGCTGGAGGTGGGCGGAGGCATTGCCAGAGGTTGCTGGAGGTGGCGACGAGCGGTGGCACTAATTGATGGTTTATAGGAGGAAGAAGATGAACAACGTTTTGCCCTTACTTGATATATTTTTTTAAAAGTTAACCTATTTTAGAAATTATATTAAAAGTATCATTTTTATTGATATTAGGGCCCAAAAGTTGCCCTTATCAACTATAATAAACCCAAAATAACTAAACGGTAAAAGTTCAAAACACCCATTTATGTAATTGGAGACCACAATTTGTTCAGGCGCTATAGATAATTTGACACTCGTTGAAGAGTTGTAGAAGAAACTTCAGATGTAGTGAATATATGATTGAGGAGGGCCAATGAAAAGGAAAGGAAAGGTTGGTATTGCAGGTAAAGAAGTGAAATAATGGTGGTAAAGAGGAAAGAGGAAGTAGAGTGTTGAACATGGAGTTTGTCGATAAAGGGAACAAAGAGGAATGATAGGAAAAGAGATGTTGGGAACCACAAAATTCTTAGAAACAAACTCTAGTGCCTCAAGATTTAGAGGAGCCATTCTGGGTTTGTCCCAATGTAAAGTGTTGACAGTAACTAAAGCTTCTTAAATGCAAATTCAAATTGCAAATTGTAGAGAGAGAGAGAGAGAGAATACAGAGCATATGAAATCTTTAGACTGCGTTTGTTTAAGATGTAAATGTGAACCGGGGTAAATTTTACACTCTGGTTTAGTTTTGCTAACGTTTTGATGAGATGTCATTTTACATTGTAGATGAGTGTAAAAACTCCACTTTAGGTTGCATTTGTTTGAAGTGTAAATTCATTTTTACACCGATGAAAAAGGTGGTGCCAGTTCAGTGGTCGATGGAAAATGAAACCGGATGGATTTGAATTTTTACAGTGATGACGTTTGGTTGTAACAGAGTAAAAATGAAGCTTTCCGCTTTGTTTCTGCTCTGAAACTCTTCCTTCCATCAAACCTAGTTTTTGCTCTATGGAAGACTGGAACTCTCCCTGAAATTCTCCTGGCTTTTGTTTCTACGTTTCTATCTTGCAAATTTTCCACTATGTTTCTGCGTTTCTGCATTTTTGCCTTGCAAATCTTCCACTCTAAAATGTTGGAAACTTCCATTCTGTCTCTATGTTTCTACTTTGAAATAAACATGGCTTCTGTCTTGCAAATCTTCCACTATAAAACATTGGAAACTTCCACTCTGTTTCTACGTTTCTGCTCTGAAATTCTCCTAGCTTCTATCTTGCAAATCTTCCACTCTGAAACATTGGGAACTTCCACTCTGTCTTTGCATTTTTGCTCTGAAATTCTCCTGGCTTCTGTCTTGCAAATCTTCGCAGTTCAATACAATCTACAAATCTGCAACATCGATGGTGGAGTCTTCATCATTGGAAACTTAGATTCTTTGTTCTACCATGAAACGCCAACGCAAGTGAGATATGCAAAAGAAATAGTAATTGATCGGGGAAGGGGGAGAATTGCTTCTGCTACTGCCGGAAGTTGCAGTGGCAGGTAGGTAGGAATAAACGAGAGTGAAACCAGCGAGGAAGAAGAATAAGTTGGAGAGAGAGAGTGTGTGTCCATCGAGTTTTGAGAAGATGGAGTTTTACATTGGTGTTAACTTTCACCAATTTTCGATGTAAAATTTACCTAAGACTAAGTTTGTTTAAGATGTAAATGCGAATCGGGGTAAATTACACTCTGGTTCAGTTTTGCTAACATTTGGATGAGATGTTATTTTACATTGTAGATGAGTGTAAAACTCCACTTTAGGTAAATTTTACACTAAAAATTGGTGGAAAGTTAACAACGGTAAAACCGATGTAAAACTACATCTTCTCAAAGCTCGACGGACACACTCTCTCTCCAACTTATTCTTCTTCCTCGCTAATTTCACTCTCGTCTATTCCTACCTACCTGCCACTGCAACTTCTAGCAGTAGCATAAACAATTCTCCCCCTTCTCCGATCTGTTACTGTTTCTTTTGGATATCTCACTTGCACGGCATTTCACGGTAGAGTAGAGGATCTAAGTTTCCAACGATGAAGACTCCACCATCAGTGTTGCAGATCTGTAGACTGTATTAAACTGTGAAGATTTGCAAGACAAAAGCCAAGAGAATTTCAGAGCAAAAACATAGAAACAAAGTGGAAGTTTCCAACGTTTCAGAGTGAAAGATTTGCAAGACAGAAGCCAGGTTTATTTCAGAGCAGAAATACAGAAACAGAGTGGAAGTTTCCAACATTTTAGAGTGGAAGATTTGCAAGACAAAAACGCAGAAATAGAAATAAAGTTTGCAACGTTTCAGAGCAAAAACTCAGAAACAGAAGCTAGGAGAATTTCAAGGAGAGTTCTAGTCTTCCATAGAGCAAAAACTAGGTACAATGGAAGGAAGAGTTTCAAAGCAGAAACAAAGTGGAAAGCTTCACTTTTACTCTGTTACAACCAAATGTCATCACTGTAAAAATTCAAACCCATCCAGTTTCATTTTCCACCGACCACTGAAGCGGCACCACCTTTTTCATTAGTGTAAAAATGAATTTACACTTCAAACAAATGCAGCCTTAAGGAAACTAAAATCGAAAACGTGAAAGACGTAAATGAGAATGATGAGATGGGAAGGTTCGTTTGAAAACAAATGATGAGAACGATAGTTAGGTTCAATCTTCAGTGTTGGTTGCCACCAATCGGAAAGGGAGAGAGTGAGAGTGGAAAGTGTGGGTTCGGTTGTATGTGGAGAGAGTGAGAGTGAGAGGAGTCTGATGAGAGAGGAAGCAGGAATGGTAAACTCGCTAACAATGATTAATCACCTTGCACATTTTAAGTGTATACATGTTTTTAGGATGCGTGGTGTGCCTTCATGCTGGGCGAACAGTGCGCGCTTTGAATTTGCCGTGATAGAAGACGGACTCTCCCCAAGTCTGGTGCACGCCCTTTGTTATTCAACTGTCACATTGACATTACGTACACATTTGCCAATAGGGCTGCAACTTGGGCGGGTTCAATCCGAACCCTATCCAACCCTATTCAAGGTTTTTTTTTCCTTTTCTTTTTCATGGATTGAGTTTGAGTTTTTGGGCTGCCATTTGGGCTGCATAGAAAATTCAGGTTTGATCAAAACTTGGGTTTTGGCCTTAGGCAATCCATAATCCGAAACTGAGCCAAGTCTAGTCTAATAACCAAGCCTGATCCAATTCAAACCTACCTGAAAAAATATATATTGTATTTATATAAAAATATATTTTTAATTATATACATATGTATATGTATTATATATATATATTATTATTAAATGGAATTTGTACATATTTTTAATTAATTCTATATTTAAATTAGGTCATAGAGTATACTAAAAAATAATAAGTAATTTATATATATATATATATATATATATATAAATTTTCTCAAACACAAATCCAATTAACCCAACCCGCCCAGCCTGAGCCCACGCCCAACCTAAATTTGTTGGATTAAGCTCAAATTGGGCTTGGGTTGAAAAAGTTGTTATTATCCTCATGTTAGATCTGGCCCGAGTTTTGCACCTTTGGCTACATTTGTTTGCGATACAAACATTGAACCGGGGTATTTATGTAGCCCGGTTCGTGTTTGCAAGCATTTGTTTGTGATACATAGCTGCATCGATTATGAGCGTAAAAATGTTTTTTCTAATAGGTTTGTTTCGTTTCAAGAGTGCATTACTGCATCAATTTTTTGATAAAAACTTGCTCTCTTCGATTGACGATGTAATTAGGGTATGTATTTGTGTTGTTTGACTGAAAGAAAATATAGTCGTTCGAGTGAGAGGAGATCTGTTGCATTCTGCCCCCCCCCCCCCCCCTTCCAATGGTAACTTTCTCACCCCCATCTCTGACCATGGCATGGTCGTCGGTGGTCAGCGATCAAGTAGATGTTAATCTCCTCTTGTGTTTTAACTGATTTTGTTTTGCTATTTTCATGTTTAGATCTTGTATTGGTTGCGGGGTTCCTGCGGTGAGGTAAGGCCGATCCTCATCTGGGTTGAAGTCTTCCCTTCAATATCTAAACAAGGTAATAGTAGATCTAACGTTACAACCGCTTGAGCTTCATAGATCTGATGTATAAATCCATGTTCGTCCATACACATGCACATATATGGTTTGTTGCTTTGACTAATAAGTTTTTTTTTCCTTTTTTGTTGCTTCTTTCTCAGATCTAGACAAGTTTCCACATCTTCGCTTTGCCTTCAACAATCGAGTATGTGCACGGTGAAACCATTATTTTTGTTTCTTCTCTCATTCTTCTTGTTTGTTACTCTTCTTCTTAGTTATTCGTTTTTTATTGTTATTCTTCTTGTTTGTAATCTTCTTCTTAGTTAAAAGGAATTTCATTTTCTTAAACAGTAGAGTAAATATATTGCTCTAGTCTTGAGTTCCCATTAACCAACTTTTCCCAAAACAAAAAAATAACGGATCCATAATATTTCAGGAAACACTTTGCAAAAGAAAATGAAAAGGAGAATAACATTATTATTATTAGCTCCAGCCTTTTGCAAGGATACCCGTGACTAGAATCTTGTACCAATAATTTTGCAAAAGGTTCGATAAAAAATAATACAACCATATCTCTAGTGACCATAGACTAATTTACCAACTAGCTAGAAGATTAAAACCCACCTTTTCCAGTATCCACAAGATTCCTCTTACCAAAATTTCAACATTAGTACTTTAGATAATTCCTTCGTGAAGCTTAGGTATAAAGTTTTAGGTTCAATATCCAAATCATTTCTAGCATTCATAATTTAGTAATAATGGATATGGATATAAATAAAATGGAACCACCCAAAATGGATCTCATGTATCCAACCTGTATAGTTGAGATAAGGCTAATTATGATTAGTGCATGTCTTTTCTGTATGTTTGTGATTTTTATTTTATTTTATTTTTTAATTAGGTTTATGTCTGTAATTCTGTATTTTTCCATGCATGTATTCTACACATCTAGGTACTAGTAAAATTCATTTAGTTCTCTTTGATCTTCCTAATCACATTAAAGTTGTTATCAGTAATGAAATACCTGCAACTCCTGTTTCCAATTTTTCTTTTTTTTTCTTTTATTTTTGTTTCTTTTGCTTGTATTTGGAAAGGTTGAGTAGATAAGTAGGACTATAGGAGTGTTAAAAAATTGAAAAACTTTGAAAGTAGAAATTTATGCCCAAAACATTCAAAATGTGATAGTTTTGGGTCCCCACATGCACCCAAGGTCCTTGGTTTTTGTTCCTCTTAGATGATCATAGAGAGCAGCACCTGCTATTAGTTATTACTATCAATAGTGCAAGTTCGGGTGTCCTAATTGACGAATTCCATTTGCATTAGACCTAGGCCTTTTGGTTTCAGCTTATTTACAACATTTGGTAAATAGGAAGTGAAATGAAGTGATCTCTGATCTATATAAAAGAGAAGGAATTAGGAGGAAGGTCATTTGTTTGGAAGGAAGATTATGTGCTCTCTACTTTATAAGAGGGAAGCTAGCTACTAATACAAGTGAATGGACCAGATCTAGGAGATGAGGATTCAAAGAATCACACAATCCACTAAGGAGCCCTACTAATAACATTAGTGGGAACTTATCCCTAAAACAGTGATCAATTTCCTTTCTTATTTCCAAATTCTCTACTCACTATAAACTATAAATTATCAAACTAATAATAATAATAATGAAGTAATGGTATAGAAATTTAAGTTCATGGTGAATTGTGATAAGATAGTAAGAGGCCAAAGGCCAAGCATGTGCCCATATTATTACACATTCTCCTCTTGTAAGTGTTGTTTTGTAACAGTAGATAAATGAAGTCTATATAATAAGCTACAGGAGTTGGATACCAAGCATTGTTAGGCTATTTTCTTTCATGTAAATTGGGCTGGATTGGCTTCACAAGGAAGGCCAGAGGCATTGATGATGAAGAATAGTTCCTTCCTTTCTAATGATACCCGTTTTCCATCTCCCTCACACCATTGTCAATTCCCATTTGTTGGTGATGCTGTAGAAATAATGAAAATGTTGATCAATTAAAAAATGGTAAAGATAACAACCTTTCACATGCCCAACTAGATTCAGTATAGAAGGATCACAGAGTTCCTTTTCCTGTGATCAATTAAAAAAAGGGTAAAACAAACAATGATCAGTTTGCTTGTTTTAAAAAAGCAAGTGCAAGGGCAAAGATAAAAGGGTAAGTAAATATATAAATATTAACCTTACATGATATGAATCATATTACATCGATTTAAATTTTATGAGTTGCATGGAAACCAAGATGGCAGGGCATGTTTTCTAGTTGAGTTGTAGGAAAGCTTCCTAAACAATAACAACCTTTCACATGGCCGACTAGTTTTAGTATAGAAGGATCACAAAGTTCCTTTTCTTGCATTATCTTGTTACTTTGATACCCCAAGGAATGGCACAAAATCATTAAATGAAATCAATTCAAGTTAAATACTCATAATAAATGTCAAAATTAAACTTGGTTAGCTATGTGTGTGTGTATATATTAGTTGATACATTCCCATTTAGGTACTCCATATATGGATTCTTTTACATATGAAATCCTAACAGAATGATGAACTTGGGTCATTGGGTCTAATCCAAACCACTTTGATGTTATTTCCAAGTCTCATATAATTTCCAACTAATTTTTACTTTTTACATTATTTCAATACAATACAAAATTCATGTTTAAATTAGGATAAAATGAAGTACTACATTTAACACTCATTTTGTTTTTATACTGTCTTACAATGGCATGTTGTCTCATGGCATTATTTTGACTTGTCAGTCAAGAATGAGGGCAACACATGACACTGTGGCCAAGCGTAGACAGATCAGTATGGCCATTAGTGCCATTATGACATATCTTGCAGTGGTTGTCATCGTCAAACAATATACTGAGTCTATGAGCCAAAGGGTGCGAGAGGTCAAAAGCCTAGGAGAGTATTTCTTAACACCGTATTTAGTAATGAGGCATCATGTTTATCTCAAATTAGGATGAGAAAGCCATGTTTTGATTCCCTCTATCATTTACTTGTAACACATAATGGACTTTGATCAACCATTAATCTGTTTGTTGGATAGCAAGTTGCAACGTTTTTGCACACTATAGGGCATAATGAAAGGAATAGTGTCATACATGTTACTTTCGGGCGTTCACAACATATCGTTAGTTAGTATTTCCACAAAGTCCTACGTGCTATACTTAGATCATACCTTTTGTTGGTTATACAACCAACTGGAAAACAAGTACCCCCAGAGATTAGAAATGACTCCTGGTTTATGCCATATTTTAAGGTATGTAACAGATTTTTACACTTTTTTCCTTAAAACCTCTCTAAACCATAAAATTAACATAATTTAGTTAAATGTGTGATTGTATAGGTGCAATTGATGGGACCCATATCCCATGCAAAGTGCCTGTTGAGGAGCAAGGCAAGTTTTGTGGTAGGAAGGGGAAAATAACACAAAATGTAATGGTTGTAGTGACATTTGATTTAAAATTCATTTATGTATTGGCTGGGTGGGAGGGTCTGGCCACTGATGCCACAGTCCATTATGATTCCCTGTGAAGGGAATGCAAACTCCAAGTCCCAGAAGGTAACTTACATTGATACTTCATCCTTTCTAATACTCGAATAGTGGACTCCATTGTCTTAACTAATTGCTTATTGACAATGACCACTCAACGCAATATAGGAAAATACTACTTAGTAGATGCCGGATACAGAAACATGCCAAGCTTCCTAGCACCTTATTGAGGCACCAGATATCACCTCAATGAGATACGAGGGCAGTTGTCGAAGTCCCCTGGGGAGATTTTCAACCACAAACATTCATCATCGAGAAATATAGTGGAACATGCTTTTGGTGTTCTGAAAATGCATTGGGCAATCCTTGATGCAACACAACATTTTGACTTTCACACGCAGGTCAAGATTTTTATAGCTTGTTGTGTGCTTCACAACCATATCATGGGAGTTGATCCACATGACCAATACACCCAAGAAGGGGTCTGTGAGGTAGACATGCAAAATACATTCGGTGGGGATGAATTTGTGGATGAAAGCACCAATGTAGATTCTCTTGCACCGAGGTTGCAAAGAAATGAACTAGCAAAGTAGTCCACATTTAGGGACCAAATTGGGTCAGACATGTTCCGGGATTAGAGGAGATTGCAAAGATGATTAAGAGTTGTAGTATTTGGATTAATTACTCATCATCATTTAGAACCAATTTGTATTAATTTCAGTTATTAATGTTTAAAACCTCCAAGTTATTTGTGTTTTTAGATATTCATGACTTGGTATGGATATTTTGATATATCAACAATATTTTTTAACAACTTTGTTTCTGTATTGTATATGTTCACTTTTATGTTGTTGATTACTAGAGGTATTTTCAATATTTCTTTATGATAGTGTATATACATGTCTATATGTTATTTATTTACCGCATGAAATGGAATACTTTTGTAGGGATGGTCTCTAGTACAGATATAGCAGGAGCATCTATCAGTAATAGGAAAGATGGCAATAAGGGAAATGATGTGTTGTATGTCTCTCAAACGATGTCCAACAAGGGTGATCGAAATCGACAAGTAAGATGGAATGATGCCATGGATAAGGCATTGATTGAGCTACTTGTTGATCAAGTAGCATTGGACAACAAAATTGATAAGGGGTTTCAGACATCTGCATACAAATCAGTATGCAAGGAAATGACTATTCATTTCAATATTGATATGAGAACACCCCATATTATGAGTAGAATGAGAATATTAAAGCCCATATACATGGAAGCCAAGAAGTTGCTTGGGACTAATGGCTTTGGTTGGAATGAACCCAATAATCAAATCATAGTTAACCCAGTTGTTTGGGATGATTACATCAAGGTAAATGTGGCTTATTTGGTTTTTTTAATTAATATTTAAAAAATTTAGCAACTGGTCATGATGCCATCTACAATGCAAGCCAATCCACTTGCACTGTGTGTAAATGGCAGGGTGATGGAGATGTTTGAGGAGATGAAAATAGTTATGGGAAATGATCAGCCTATAGGTGACAAGGCTATGGCAGGGTTTGAGTCCATGACTGAGTGTAATGTTGATGTTGATGGTGATAAAGAGGATGACCCAGAGATCAATGATGATGCAACAACCCCAGTGACTGTTGATGAATTCATTTGTGAAGATGATACTCAATCAGTCTCCAACAACAACCGTATGATAACTTCCTCAAGTTAAAAAAAAAGAGTGCATGGATCAAAACCGAAACCCAACCAAGACTTTATTGATGCAATTGATAGAATGACTATTACAATGTCAAAAGTTGCATCTGCACTTACAGTGGAGACTGAGATGGATTTCTTAAACTGCTTATAAAGGGAAGTTATGGACTTGGAAGGGTATGACATTCAGGTCTGGAACACTATCTTTGGGTACCTAGGTGAACATGAGAAGGAAGCAAAGATTTTCCTTGCAAGGGACAAGCCATTTAGGGCTCAAATGGTCATATCCATCATATCTAAGATGATTGGTTTTGGTGGAATACAGTAGTACCTCTTGGCTTGTTATGAAGTTTAGACAATGGAACTTAACACTTCTACCATTTTTTGTTATAACCAAATTAGGTTGATGCATTTGCTGATAAAACCTATTAACTAATTGGTGGCAACTATAATAGCTATTACAACTCTTTAGAACTTTCTTCTATAATGATACTTTTGACTTACTGATATAATGAAACTTTTTTGTTATAACTCTTTGTTTGTAATATATCATCGTTTGTCAGTTGCTTGAAATATATGTATAGTTAATTACATTGTTGATGTCTTATACTCACATCGGTTTGTCCTAACGATGAGGTGTGTAGGATGAAAAAAATCCTATGTTGTGTTCAAGGGGAGAAAGCCAGGTGTGTAGACTCATGGCCTGAGTGTCGAAAGTAAGTTGTTGGGTTCAGGGGGAATTCTTATTGTTCATATAACAATTGAGAAGAAGCTGAAGATGTATGCTATAATTTTTGTGAAGTAGAACTGGATACAACATATTCCTTTGAGAAATTGGTTGCAGGGCCATCCACATCAACAATTAGGCCATATCTGATAGGAGGCATCATTGAATTCTTTACTAGGATTGTGGCATGGGGGTTGTTTAATTAGCCAAATCATTTGGAAGGTAACAGATTGACTGCAACTCTGAAAGATATATACAGATAGATAGATAGATAGAGAGAGAGAGAGAGAGAGAGAGAGGTATGAGTGGGGAGAGAGAGAGAGGGGGGGGGGGAGGTGTGTGAGTGAGGGAGAGAGAGAGAGGGCTATTCCTTTTTATTCTTTGCTATCATTATCATATCACTTATATTTGTTTTGATAGAGTAGGAACATCCCCACTATGGATCTTTTACAAGATCATCAGATGAAAGATCGTAATGTATCAGGCATTGTTAAATGTATTAGGCCATTAACAGTTCTAGTTCCAGTTCTACATCCAAGGAAATGGCCATTTCCTACTTTCCTTAGCAATGACGAGCTCTGTAATGTATCAGGCCATTAGTGGCTGAGGAGGATTTGAACCCACAACCACACACGGTGGCACGACAACAAAGCCCGAACCAAATGAATTATGGGGTGGAATCCCAATGATTCACTATTTGAGGAATAAGCTTTGAGTTATTGTTTTCCGATCTATAAAATCACTTCTTAGTTATTATATTATAATGAGCTTCACTGAAAGTGATTTAGATCTATAAAATCCACTGTTCACACCAATGTTTGAATTCAGACAAAGAAATGTTCAGTGTTGATTATTGGGTTTATCTGTTTTATAGAAATTTGACTATAATTAATGGGCTAGATATATGGAGCAGTGCTTATTTGGAGATGGGTGTTTTTCTATTCTATATACTTGGGAATTTACCTATTTTATTGGCATCTTACACGAAGAAGTTAGAATTGCAGATGAATTCATAAGAATGGACGGTCCAAATTTCATCGAACCTGGTCTGTTGGTTATTTGACCGAAAGTTCAACACAGTGGAGAGTAGGTAGTTAGTGCATTTATGTTTGTTATCATAGATTACATCGATGCCAACCAAATGCTAGTAAATTTGTACCCTGATTTGCCTTAATTCCAAACAAACGAAAAGAGTACAAAAACTGAACTAAAATGTGAACCGAGTTTATATTCATGAACCGAAATGCCGCCAAATATACATGATACATATTTGCATTTACATTGGAAACAAACGGAGCCTTTAGAGTTGGGCTTAAGTTGACCTTTTAACCCACCCAAGCCCCCCGAGTTCCGAATCACTGATCGACGGTTAGGGTTGGAAACAAAGGAGGACCCAAGTCACTAATCAGGGGTAATATTGTCATTTAACAATCTTATCTGCCCTAAAGTTGCAAGAGGAAGAGACCCACAGAGCCAAAATCCAATGGTCCTACCCCCGGGAAAATCATCAGACACGAAATGGAAAAGAAAATCCGAAAGAAAGCGACTTGCGGGGGCCGCGACTGACGATTTCGTTGTCCGTCCGCCCCTAGTCCGAGGAGGTTCAAAACATCTCTAGTTTCAATTGCAACACTTGTCCAATAGCGGAACGCCGCATCATCTCTGTACACATGGGTCCCACGTATCAAACTGAGGGGTGTCGTATCATGATTATCCCAGTATCAGGTTTTCCGCAGGGGATAGATCGGCTTCAGTCAGTGCCTGGCCCGTTCGTGCATCATGGGGAGATATTCCGAGTGTAAGGTTATAATGGCTGTTGGAACGGGTTGTGCACTGACTGAATCCGGTTTCGTCCAAGTGGGGAAAATTTTAATAAAATAAATGAAAGGAAAAAAAGAAAAGGTAAATATCGAGAGAAGGAAAAGGAAGTGCATTGAAATCTCATCAACATTACATTAAAAGAAAGAGAACAACAACAGCAATAACAAAACAACGGCATTCTTCTCCATTTCATTTGTTTCAGACTTTTGTTTCAACCAGGGTTTTTCTTTCCTCTCTCAGTTTAGATCTAGGGCGAACCCTTTTTCTCCCTCTTCACTAGTCGTTAAATCCCTCCCATTTCCCGCCGATTTTCCATCTTATTGTTGACCGTTTACTCGCCGGACTCCGTTAACTAGCCGTTAGTTCCGTCACTGTTTCCGGCAATTGTTCCGCCGCTTTTTTCTTCATACTTCTCTCTCTTTCTCTCTCTCATTTTTTTTTTTTTGAATTTGTCTCAAAAATGTCTGTGGCCGAAGCGGAGAAAAAGCCGGAGGAGGAGAAGGTTGTAAAGAGTGGGGAGCTGCTGTTCTGCGGCGGAACAAATTGGGATTCAATCGGCCGTAAAGGAACTCCGGCTGATGGGAACTTGGTCTCTCCCACTCGTTTGCGGCCTCTTGTTGGCATCGACATTTGTTTTGTTGCTTCGGGTTGCAGTAAGCACCCCCCTCCCCAGCCTCTCTTTGTTTTGGCTGGCTTGCTGATGCTTTCTTTTCGCCTCATTGTTTCTTCCTTTTTTGAAATTCTATTTTGTTGCGATTGTTTGGATTCTCCCTTCGTTTACTGTTCTTTTGTTTCTTTAGTTGTTTGCCTGTTACTGCAAAAGATGGAGTTTCTCTTTCGTATTTCTAAACGAAGAAGCTAATGTTTGTTGATGTTTCCGTAGCGTCTTGTCATTGCGTGGCTTTGGATGTTGAAGGTCGCTGCTATACTTGGGGACGGAACGAGGTGCTATAAAATGTTGAAATGTGCTTTGAACTTGGGGATTTTAGAACTTCTTTTCTCTAACGTTTTCATCATGAACTGTCTTTCTGTAGAAGGGGCAGTTGGGACATGGAGATATGCTTCAGCGTGATCGGCCTACAGTTGTCTCTGACTTGTCGAAGTAAGCTGCTGCTTTCTTACTTGAGATCACTTTCTTTCTTTGGTACTTGGCCTGTGCACCTTGTCTTGAGAAAAAATGGTTTCTTCAATTTTTTTTGAAACTACTTTCTCTTATATATTTATGGTGATCCTTTCGTCTACCTACCTTCTCCATTCTGTATACAGCAGGATCATGAGCTGGTTGCATAATACAATATATGCTACATGCCTGATTTTTTTGAAACTATTCTCATTATTCTCCTTTAGGTTGTGAATTGCCAATCGCCATTATTTGTTGAAGTCAATTTTAGCATGGAAACGTTTTACTATATTGTTGGCGGGTTGAGTTTTTTTGTTTCTTTTTTCTTTTATTCTTTATTCCACCGAGTGGGTGGTACGTTTGATTACAAGATTGCTGAGGATAAATATTGCAACCCCAAATGAATAACCAGGAAAAGTATATGAAAATGGAAAAGGATATTGCAAAGGCACGATTCTATGGTGGGAAGACCTCTTCACAAGAAACTGTTAACTTCAATAAGTTTTTTTAAGTTTCTTGCTATACATACATTTTCAATTTATATTACCAGGAAATATAAATGATGAACAGGTTTCTGTCTGAGAGTGAACTATTCTGTTGATGCTTCGAAACGATAGATTTTGCATCAGAACTTCACAAAGAGAGTATTTCAGCATTTTGAGTCTGAGAGTGAACTATTATTGGCATTGAATGAAAACAAACTTGTCCCTTCTGCTGAAATTTTCTGGTGGTGGTCAATGTGATAATATGACCTCCACTCCCATGGCCATAAAACAAAAACTCTCAGGACACTGTTCTCTGGTTTGTATTTGGAAATGGGCTTCTCTTAGAAGCTACAAGGAAATGGATGATATCTGATGCAGATGGGGCGCTACATGTGTTGCAACGTCAAATCATTTTCTTGACAACTGTTGTCAAATAACTAATGCAATTATTAGTTCATTATGAAAGTGATAGATTAGATAAGGTGCTACTGTAACTTCTTTTTATGCCTTTATGGCTTAGCCGGTTAGGAGTTAGGACAGCTATTGATATAGTAGTTTCCTTGTTTTCTTTCTTCAGGGTGGAACTAGAAGTTTTGTTTTCGCTATTTTCAATTTTTTTTCCTGCTAGCAACCTAATTTAATGATGTTGTTGGGTCCAGATACAAAATTATCAAAGCAGGAGCTGGGAGGAGTCACACTGTGGTGGTAACTGAAGATGGAAGTTCCTTCTCCTTCGGCTGGAACAAGCATGGACAATTGGGGTCTGGCTCAATAAAGAATGGTATGTCCAGTTCTTGGTCAGTAAGAATGCCATGAAATTTGTAAGTTGTTGGAAAGTTTTGATCTATTGGTTCATATCACATGCCCATTGCGTCCCGAAATTTCTCCATTCATGATGCTTGCAATTGTGCAAAACAAACATGCATACCAATTCAATGTCTTCTGCATCAACAAATTGTTGGCTTGGCTCATGCCTGAGTGCTACTGTTCAGTGTTTTTTCAATTGCCTTGATGGCAGGTAAATAGTCCACACACTTCATGACCATCCATTTCTCTTGGTTAGTTGATGTGTTATATCCTTTTGTATTTTGTTTCTGTAGACTTTATGTTGAGAAAATAAATTGCTGGGATTTGACACTGATCCATTCTTTTGTTGTAGTTGTAAGTTGCTGAATGAGTTCTATTGTGTTCATATTTGACTTTTCAGGACAATATCTCGTCATTCAGTGAGTAGGAAATGAACTACATAGGGCAATGAAATAAATATTGTTCTACTTTTGAGAGTCCATTTTTGGGCAACGAATTATTGGTTTCTCTAGTCTGTAGTTTGTCTATGCATTATTGGTTTACGTAATCCATTTTTGAGAGTCCATTGTAGGTCACGAGGTCTTGTCAATTAGTAATAGTCGACCTAATACTACACCATATCATATTCACTCTGTTTCTCTCAGGCTGTCAACCATCTGAGTTGTCTTGACTTGGGTAGTTACTCTGGGACAAGCTGTCAACTATAGAGTCAATACTTGACAGCTCATTGTTGTTGGTTACATGTTATTTCATATTGGCACAGAGATCATAAAGAACTTGTAGCTTCTCTTCTCTTGACCTGTCTAGTCACATCCATGGAAGCATGTTGGACAGATCAGTCCTGTTTGGATGCAAAAGAAATCTAATATTACAAGTTGATGATGGTGGGCATGGTGCTCATGGTGGTGATGAGGGAAATGGAGAAATTACAGTTTGAATTGATTGCGTTTGGTCCACTGTCTATCTTTGTCACGTGGAGAATTGATGCTAGACCATTAGAAAAAACTGAAAAGGCTCATCTCTAGAAATCAAAACTTAGATTTCTTTGAATTTCTAAAGATAAAGAAAGGTTGTTGACTAGGTTAACTGTTTAAGTTGGGGTTTCAAGGTTTAAATTGCAATGACCAAACCAATTTTTTAAAATGCAAAGGTGTGATGTGACTCGTGAGGCATTCCACTACTTGGAGGTGTGAGATATAGTTCAAAATGCAATAGGCATAAGCTTTGCTTCCTGAGCACAAGGAGGTGTAAGCTTCCTCTAGAGGAGGAGGAGGCGTTATCTTCTTGTTCATGTTCTTCTTTTCTTTGCCTTTCCTTTTCTTTCTTGAGGCTTGCATGAGGTGTACCGGAACTTCATGCCAAAGGCATTTAAAGTTTATGTCTCATGCACGTGAGGTGTATGCATCAGAGGCATCCACACCTCCAGCATATGCCTCAGGGCATTTGAGCATGCCTTAATGGATGCTTCAAATACCTTTTAAAAGATTGTGATCAAGAGGTTTAAGATAGGGTTTTGATGCTGAAATTTAAACAATTAGATTTTGTAGGTAAATCAGTCTAAAAGTGTAAATATTGGTGAAATAAATGGAAAATGGTGGGTTGACAGGGATCCATATCAAGCTGGAAACCGATCAAAGGCCCTCAGCTTGCTTAGTTTTGACATTGTAGCTTAAATATATCCAGTAAAAGGGATGGAGAGAATTTAAAAGCGGTTTTAGAAATTAAGAAAAGAAAGCAAAATAAATCTTGGATGAATTGTTTATGGATTGCAGAAATTTAATAACTTAAACGACAAGTAGATAGATTAGAAAAATTATAGTATAAGGGCTAGAAGAGGTGATTTTCCAACTAAAAGTCTATAACAATATTTTGAAGATCTAAAGTGAATCCAGAGGATCCACCCATTATTCAATATATATTCCACGTCCAATCAATGATTTGATTGGGAGAGTCAAATTCATATCATGTGGGCGGTAGGGCTCTCAATGGCCTCTGAAAATTTGATACCTGATCCAACATCCAATCTGAAAATCTCGAACTTAGATGTAGTAGTTATATAATCTGACTGGAGTTGTATGCGTGTGTGTGTACCTAAAAGGGTAAATGGGGTAATTACACAATATCTTTCCCCATTCCCTTCATTTGACAAGACAACCTAACCCAAGAAACCATTGGTTTCAATCTCCTATTCCAGCCTATTGTCTAACTCTGTTCAATGTTCTCAAATGCAAAGGCAAACATTTCGTTGCTTGGCTTCACGTATGGAGAGTTTCATCTAATAGATACGTCTCGCTCTCTCCTTCAACATGAGCTTCTTCTGCAACTCGTCTTCTTTCTTCTTTGCAAAGTTGAGTTTTATTATTATTATTATTATTATTATTATTGATTTCTGATTTCTTAACAATCCCTCCAGCTTGTTTTGCTTGCATTGCCCTCTTCTATGTTGTCATTTTCTCATTGGGTTTTCTTTTGACCATTAACATATACGTCTCTCTCTCTCTCTCTCTCTCTCCCTCCCCCCCTCCATGTTTTCTCTTACTAGGGTTTTGATTTCTACTTGTATTTCAAGGGTTTAGTTCTGGCTTGACTTTGTTTTTCTTTTCATTCTTTTTTATTTGATTCTTTCAAACTTAGATGGAATCTGCAATCTGATACATCCGATCAAACTCAAACTTGGATTTATCTCCCAAGCATCCGATCGGAGTTCAGGTCAAATTCAGATGGAGGGTTTTCATTCTCAAATCAAACTCGGGTTTATGTACATCTGGTCCAATAACTGGCCTAGTGGGCACCATTTGGGTTGACAATTAACTAATTGGGCTTTCTGGTATGGGGCCAAATGTTATGGGCATTATGTTGACTCCATAACTTCTTGGGCTAATGCTTTTGGTGCAGCTTTTTTAGACCCATCAAATTGAGCTGGGTTCTTGTGGATTTGTGAAAATCTATTTTCTGGCCCATTGCCAGTGCCATCTCAAGCCCTATAGCCCAAATAAAAGTATAAATTTGTTTCCCTTTCCCTACATATTGGCCACAGGGTATCATAGTATCGACTAGTCAACTGACTAGTTAGTGGAGGGCCAGACCAACTGCATCCATAACTAGTTGGTTAATACTCATAAAGTAGGTCACCCTAGGATGATTAAGCACCGACTTGGTCAATTAGTGAATAAAAGGCTACTCAACTTACTGCCCCTAAAAGTTATTTTAAAACTTTATTTGTTTGTTTCTTGTAGAGATGATGGGCCGAGTGGGCCTTAGTCTTTTTATTTTATTGGTGCTGTTATTAGTGTGTGTTCAGTTAGTGGACCTTAGTTTATTGGGCCAGTTTTTCTTTCTTTTATTATCTATTAAGTAGCCACTCTATTGAGGGCACTCTTGTAATTGTATCTGAATTATTACAATCAGATTAATAAAAGCTATTAGGGGACTGAAGAGCTCCCCTTTCTTCCCTTTCTTTCCTTCTCTTCTTCTTCTGAAGTCTTCTCTTCTTCCATCTTCTTCTCCTTTCTTTTGGTTTATTTTCAGAATTAGTGCAGGTGTGATTTACAACTTTTGTATCTACATTGGGATAAGGCTTAGATGATGATTTATTTGTTTGTGTCTTTAATTATTTGAAGTACTATAGAATATGTTTGTATTTAGCTATGTTCATATTGTTTATTTGGCTCAGGCATAAAATAAAGAAGGCAGTTGAGTTCTTTTAAGTTTTCTTCTAACCAAGGTGTGCTGGAATGGAGTTGTTACAAGCAAAGGGTAGATTTGATGGTTGATATTTCTGTCTTTCTTTAGAAAAAAGAGGCTATAATTCCATTCCCCTAGCTTATCAAACCTAACTTTTTCATGTTTGCAAAACACAGAATGTAAACTAGATATTGAATATCATTCTTTTATTAATTATTACATATTTGTGATTTGAACTTTATTACATATTTGTTGTCTATATTTTATAAGATTGCATAAGGGTAACCCAGTGCACGAGGCTCCCTTGTGGGGTCTGGGGAGGAACAGATGTATGCAGCCTTACCCCTGCACATACAGAGAGGCTGTTTCTAAGATTTATGAGATTGCATAATATCCTTAAATTTGCAACATATTTTTTCATTGACTAGCCATGTTATAGGCACTGAATAGTCATCAGGTCAACTAGAGGGCAAAACAACTGGACATTACTTCATCAGTCCTGTTTGGATGCAAAAGTAACAAGATATTTGTTACTTTTTTTTTGGTAATAAAGATATTTATAAATTTGATTCAGCCTGTTTAGCACACTATTACAACTATATGTAAACTATCCTTGCTTATGATCATAAAAAAAAAGAGCTTATGCTAGCTTTGCTCAATGCTTTTGTCTCAATTAGCTTAATTCAAAGAGCTTATGGTTCAGCCTGTTTAGCACACTATTACAACTATATGTAAATTATCCTTGCTTATGATCATAAAAAAAAAGAGCTTATGCTAGCTTTTTTCAATGCTTTTGTCTCAATTAGCTTAATTCAAAGCTCAGGGTCAGTGTGTGAGCTGCAAAACAAACTGATATAAAAAAACAGGCAAAGCTAGCTTGGCTCATTGACATATCTAGTTTTCTCACTGATACACAACTTTCAGTATAGGCAGCGTCAATAGTAGGTGTTGCAAAAGTTTCTTGGAGGAAACGGAAATGAGAACAAGACTTTTGTTTGAATCTTCTTCACCAGCACCCACTGGACTTCATTTGGGAGCTCAGAAGAGCTACGGTGCAGTAGTTCCTCACCTGGGCGAGGATAATACCTCGGTCAAAGATGGAGAAGCTCCTATCCCTGTCCAGAGACAAAGCCAAGTTGTTAGTAGAGTGCCTCCTTCTCAGCATTCAGCAAGCACAGCTACAGGATTATCCCCATCCCTGGCTTGCCCTTCAAAGGTTGGTTTGGAGGAGAACCCTTGACTTAAAAGCCCTTTTGTCCAGTCTTCTGTGGAGCTTAGTGCAGACCCTTTGAAGCCCGGTATGCTGTGCCAATCCTCTTTAGTTCCTTTTTGTGTTTCGACTAATCCTCTTCTCTCTCCGGTTGTCTTGCCTGTTCAGATTACAGGTGTCTCCAAGTCCTGCCCAACAGCTGCCATTTCTAGTGACTCGGTGGGAGTAACAGAGGAGATAGGGGTTGGTGAGGAGGAAGGGGAGAGAATTTGGGAATTAATAGTGATCCTTTTTTGAGCAGTTGATAGAGGTGGAAATTCACTCCAGGTTGGGATCATAAGAGGGGACTGATTGATTGGGACTACTTCTAAGGAAAAAGGAGAGGGAGATTAATAAGAGTGGTGCTGGAACTAAAAAGGCAAATAAAAAACTTAGCAAGAATAAGAAAAAAGAACAAGAAGTAACTTAGTTAAAAGCTTTAAACAAGGGGGAGGGAGAGAATTCTAAAAGAAGAACACAAAAGATGAGTGAAGTTGAAAAACTTAGGTGTGGTGTGGATTATGAAAGAGGAGGTACAGGAATGAAGGAGAGAAAGCTGGGTTAAATTTAAGCTGAGTTGTGGGCCTTTTAATTAATGTTTTCCATTTTTTTTTGATCAATAACAGAAACTTTATTAAGAATTATGAAGCTTTAGGTACAAAAAGGGGGAGATAAAGAGTCTTATCTCCCCATCAGAAAATTACAATGAAAGAATATTAAAAAATAGCCCAAAAAATAGCTTCCCTATTCACCCCTTGCTTGTCAACCCATCTGCAAAAGAATTAGCAGTCCTTTTCACCCAACTGTATTGTATCTCAATGCCTCTACATAGCCATAAGAATTTTTTCTTTTCATTATTGTAACTCCACAAGCCACCGTCCTCTTTCTTCAACCAACTAATCACCACCTTTGAATCACCTTCCAAAATCAGCCGACTGATATTTAGTTCCCTTTCTCTTTGAACCCCTTCCAGAGCTGCAAGGATCTCAGCCCTAATAGAGTCTCCTTCTCCAATAGGGCCTGAGAACAAAGCAATAACAATCCCTTCCTCATTCCTGAAAACTCCCCCAATCCCAGAGGGCCTTGGATTCCTTATGCTACTGCCATCAAAATTCACTTTTATAAATCTGGAGGGAGGAGGGGACCACAAGGGACTAAGAGTCCTCTTACACAGAGTAGAGGYTGCTATCTCTTTCTAGTTTCTTAACAGGTCAGCAATAGGAAAGTCTGAGAACAGTTCCATAGTTTTTAGCCAATGGGCATCCCTTAAAAGTATTAGGTCTAATAGTTCTTCCAGGGATCTTTCCTTTTTTGAAAATATTCAAGAGTTTCTTTCCTCCCATAGTGACCAACACACGGCTTCCCTAATACTCCTCCACATCATCTTCCCTCGCTTCTTAGGCCATTTGAAAAACGAAGGGGAGAACAAACCTTGGACACTCTCAGGAGGGTTCCAAGTACACCCAAAGCGAGAAAGTACCCACTCCCAAACAGTTTTAGTAACCTTACAAGAGACCAAAAGGTGGTAATCGGATTCCCCATCATCTTTACAGAGAGAGCATCTATTAGGAAGTAAACAAGAATTGGGTCTCTTTTTCTGAAGTAGATCATTTGTATTTATTCTTTCCAGGAAAATTTCCCGACAAAAAAACCCAACCCGAGGAGGAATGGGCTTGCTCCAAAATTCCTTAATCGGAAAGGACACACCAGAAGGGACAGATGACTGAGTTAAGGTTTCAAAAAACTAAGCACAAGAGAAGGTTCCTGAAGTAGAAGGGATCCAAATTCTGGTGTCT